>APFE030261140.1:1437-31702 GCA_000404065.3 Pinus taeda | reverse complement strand
CAAATAAGGAAGAATTGTTAAAAGATCTAGATAATACTGATTCCCCCCCCCCCCCTCTCAGTATTTTCAACAGACTTTACTATTCATCGAACTCCAAAGTTTACATTTGTCACGATCTATCCACAGTTATAATAAAAAAAAAATTTAAATAAATATCATAGTCTTACTACTTTACCATTTATCCATCCGAATATAAAGTAATTATGATGCAAAGCATCGCTTTCTATGGTATAAAAGTGTTGCTGTAATTACACAATGTATAACAATTTCTACTGGACTAAGGTTCCTTCCTTAAGTTAATGCTCATGACCCAATTGGAAACCTTTACGAATTTGGAGGCTAAGTTAATGGCTAACCCCGTCACCGGTGCCAGATGGTGCACGGAATCCTTACTCCCGTCACCTACCATCACCAGGTGGCAACTTCCGTGCTGAGGCCACGTGATACTTTGGTTAAGCGCTAGAGTTTTACGTGCCAAGCTCTCAATCGATTGAACGGTGTGGATGATAAGTTAAGATCGAAGGGTCCGAATACACCCAAGGGTTTACTGGTGGTTTATATACCACTGAGCTATGTTTTTTTTTAGTCCATTTGCACATGTTTCAGAAGGTTGGATGCTGCTGAGCTCGGCGGTAACCCCCTCACTTCAGCTACCAGTTCTGCAACGCTACTTCCAGGTATCCCCATAACCATGGTCCGTCGATTACAATTTCTTCCTCAGCTACTTGGATTATAAATATCTACACAATATTTGCATTTACTACCGGTTCATTAGTTCTGTATACATTAGATTGAACTAATCTCATTGCTTTTACTGTGATAGGGTTTATACTACGAATCTTCAGCCATTCAACAGATAATAAGCAACCGTGGCTCCTCCAGGTATTTATCCCATAGCAACTTGATACAGAGCTTGCATTACAGTTGACGGGTGAGGGTTTGTTCTTGCACAAGGTTTTTAAGTTGATTCTTTTAGCCGAAGGAGTTCCTCACGGAGGTTCCTTTAATGCCTCAGGGTTATATACTCGGACAAACCCTGGACTCGAAACGCGGTCGGCCACTCCATGCCGGTACCTGCGTTCTCATGGTCTCTACCATCTTATGTGAAATAGTTGATTTGGGCATTATGCCAGGTTGCATGTATATGTATATTTGTTAAGTTTCCACGGTCTCATGGCCATAACCGAATCGACTCAAGGATCTCAGGCTTTTGCTTCCTTATGTCTTTCATAGTGTTGAGAATGTTGAACAATGATTCACAAGCTTTTGTTTGTAATTTATGAAAGAATGAGAGTTCTCTTCGGCTCTCTGGATACTTGGTTGTTTTACTGTTTATACCCATCAGGGTTCCTATTATCATGAAGTCAATATGCTTTTCCCTTGAATACGATATGTACATTTATTCATCTACTTTTGTTGGCAGTAGATCTGTGTTTTATACGTGTATTACGTTGGTTCATAGACATGTCTGAGCTCGTTTTGAATTTACAGTTATTGTATTTCCTTCGGTTCACAGATTGGCATTATTTTTAGCTAAGGGTTTATAGTAACAGTTCCATAATTGCTCATTAGACATGTCTTTTAGTACAACGGTTACATGGCCGTTACCACGGTGGGGTTCTATTGTCCGGGGACATCATGTCGCCTTATGGATAATAGTATCAACCCCGCTCTCTGAGTCGAATGCGTTCAGACGGGTGGTAATACAGTTGGTGGTTTATACTTGTTTCGAATGTAAATGGCATGTAACCTTTGTTTCAAATATATGAATGTAACCCTTATTTCAAATATATGAACGTAACCCTTAGTTCAAATATATTAATGTAAACCCTTGTTACGAATATATGAACAGTACACCCTCGGTACAGGGTTTGGTTAAATCTCTGGTTACGGCTTCATTATATGTTATAGATAATGGTACTGTCTCAGTATGTCATTCTTGTTTGTCTAGAATCGTAAAGATTTCTTGGTCGTTCTGTTTCTCTATAATCAATCTACTGCTACAGTTTTCAGCGAGTCCTTCCGCTGTTATACAGTTAAATGCATTCTTATATCATGCACTTCACACCTGCATACAGTTATGATCTTCCAGAACTTGTACAAGTTTTATGTATATAGCACGCTTCGGTTTCTATACAGATGGCATGCACTGGTATCTGTTCTGTTAATATGCATCAGTTTTCATGCATTTAATTGCAATTCTTATAGGAGATAGTCTCTGTTCTTTTGCTTTAATAACTAGTACTAAAATGCTCATAGTACTATTTTCTATAGTAAACATTCTTTTACCTCTATATAGCAACAGAGACTTGGATTCATCTACTTTCCTTCTATTTACCCAAATTGCTAATTAAGGAAATCTGAATCTGGTGAATAATTCGTACCTGGACTACCAGCTACAGGAGTTAATGGTCCAGAAGTTCACCTGCATTCACTTAATTGCTCTTATCCACCCAACCATGAGATCCATTGATACGTAGGATTCTACCCCCGCGCTGTCTTGCAGGCCTGCAGCCCTCTACAAGACTCATGCACTATTGTGCTAGGGTTATCTGGTCCTTACCAGACTTAACCCTCATTTTCTTTCTCTTTTCTTTTTCTTGGAATCTCTCCCTCTCTGTCAAAACAGACCAGGGGTTTTCCCCTCCCAAGAATTTTCCTTGCTGAAGGGTTAGTTTCATTTTCAATTTTATAACTGTTTCTTTTCTTTAGAAATCCTCCCTTAGGAGACTGCCAACATTTCCAAAAATATCTTCCATTTCATAAAATAAAATAATATCATTTAACACAATAATTAACTATTCACATTAGTTTCTTACCCTAGTAACTTTCATAATTACATGTTTTACGGGGCCATCACATCTTCCACCCCTGGGATTGGACATTGTCCCGATGTCTATTCCCTTTAAATAAGTCTGGGTAAGCTTTCCTCATAAGTTCCTCGTCTTCCCAAGTAGCCTCCTCAAGCCCATAGTGCTGCCACAGCACTTTAATTTGGGTAATAACCCGTTTCCGCAGCCACACTTTTCTCTGGTTGAGAATGCTCTGTGGTTCGACCAGAACCTCGCCTTCCGGTTCGACCTGCAGACAATCAATATTTTAATCAGTTTACATTAAATGTATCCACATGTTCAAAACAATGGGATTAACTCTTACCCGAACATCTTGCCATTTGATGACATGTTTGGGATCGTATACATATTTCTTTAGAACAGAAACGTGGAAAACGTTGTGAATTCTAATATGGCTTGGCAAGGCGAGTTGGTAAGCCACCGGCCCCACTCTAGCCAAGATCTGAAAAGGTCCAAAGTGCCGAGGAGCCAGCTTGGCACATCCGCTCCATTGCAGTGCGCTTCTTCTGGCTTGGATCCTCACAAACACATGGTCACCAACCTGATATTCTTTAAACCTTATTTTCTTGTCTGCAAAACTTTTCTGCCTGTCCTGTGCAGCCTTCAAGTTGGCTCGCACCCTTTTCACCATGTCTTCCATTTCTTTAAGCATTTCCGAACCCAAGCTCAGCTTATCCTCAGGTCCACCCCAACTTGAGGGTGTGCGTATTTTCGCCCATACAGAACCTCAAAGAGGCTTAACTGCGTCGAGGTATGATACCCATTGTTGTATGCGAATTCAACCAGATGTAAATACTCTTCCCATTGGTTTGGTTTCATCATCACATACGCTCTCAACATGTCTTCCAACACTTGATTTACTCGGTTGGTTTGACCATCGGTCTGCGGGTGGTAGGCTGTGCTAAAGTTCAACTGTGTTCCTAACTCAGCGAACAACGTCCTCCAAAAGGTGGATGTGAACTTTACATCCCGGTCTGAAATGATTACTTTTGGTAGCCCATGCAGTCTGAATACATTCTGCATAAAAAGGTGAGCAATTTGCACCGCCTTATAAGTGGATTGCACGGGTATGAAGTGTGCCGCTTTACTCAACTTATCAACCACCACCATGATGGAATCATGGTTTTTCTTCGTTCGTGGCAGACCGGTTATAAAATCCATGGAAATGGTTTCTCATTTCCATTCTGGAATAGGCAAAGGTTGCAATAGCCCAGCCGGATGCTGATGTTCTGCCTTAATCTGCTGGCACTCTAAACACTTTGCCAAATACTCAACCACTTGCTTCTTCATTCTGGGCCAGAAATATTCCTTCCTAAGTGTAGTGACCATCTTTTGGTACCCTGGATGGCCAGTGTAGTGGCTGGTATGGAACTCGTCCAAAATCAGATTCTTAAGGTCATCTGAATTAGGTACATATAATCTTTTGTTAAAATACAGCATGCCAGCACTGTCCAGTGTATATCCTTGATGTAATTTTTCATTAACTGATTGTTGTACCTGCTGTTTTAACTGTTGGTATTCAGCATCTGGATTTGCTGCTGATTTAATCTGCTCAAATAGAGTGTTTCGCCACTTGCTGACTGAAAGTTCACACAAACACTGCACCTTTCGACTTAGCGCATCAGCCACCCGGTTCTCTTTGTCTTTTAAGTGCTTAATCTCGAAGTCAAATCCACTTAGGGAATCTGCCCAACGACCTTGTCTTGCATTCAAGGTAGGTTGACTGAAATAATTGGTCAAGCTGTGGTGATCGATCAACAACAGAAATTTCCTCCCCACGAGGTAATGTCGCCACATTTTTAGCGCATGAATAACAGCTGTTAATTCTAGATCGTAAGCAGAATATTTCTGCTCATGATCTTTTAATTTCCTTAATTCATACGCAATTACTTTCCCTTCCTGCATTAATACTCCTCCCACACCTTCTTTACTTGCATCAGTACACACAACGTAATCCTTATTAGGATCAGCTATACTCAAGATGGGTGCAGTGGTGAGTAGGTGCTTCAACCGATCAAAGCTGTGTTGACATTCCGCTGTCCACTTAAATGCCTTTCCCTTTTTCTGCAAGGAAGTGATAGGGTAGGCTATCCTTGAGAAACCTTCCACAAACCTTCGATAATAACCAGCTAGTCCCATAAAGGATCTGATATCAGCTACATCCTTGGGTATGGGCCATTCCATGATAGTCTTTATTTTCTCAGGATCAACCACAATTCCTTCTTTAGTAATCACATGACCCAAATATTGAATTTCCTCCTTGAAAAAGTCACACTTACTAAACTTAGCATAGAGCTGGTGTTCCCGAAGAGTTTGCAACACCATCCTAAGATGTTCTTTGTGTTCCTCATGGGAATGATAATATATCAGAATATCATCAATAAATATCAGCACGAATTTGTCCAAAAACCTGTGAAACACACTATTCATCAAACACATAAAGGTGGCAGGTGCATTGGTCAAACCAAAGGGCAGCACCACGAATTCGTAATGCCCGTAGCATGTTCTGAAAGCGGTTTTGGCAATGTCCTCTTCTTTAATTCTGATCTGATGATAACCAAATCGCAAATCGATCTTGGAGAATACCTTTGCTCCCTTCACTTGATCAAGAGCTCGTCAATCCGAGGAAAGGGGTATTTGTTTTTTATCGTGAGTTTGTTCAATTGACGATAGTCTATACACATACGGACAGTTCCATCTTTCTTTTTGACAAATAACACTGGAGCTCCCCACGGTGACACACTGGGGCAGATATAATTCTTATCCAGTAGCTCTTGCAGTTGCATTTTTAATTATGTTAACTCAGGCACGCTCATTCGATATGGTGCCCTTGATACTGGGGCTGCCCCTGGTGTTAACTCTATAGTAAAATCTATATCCCTTTTCAGGGGCAGTCCTGGTATCTCTTCAGGAAAAACACCCACAAATTCCTGTACTACTGGAATGCCATCCAATGTAGATATTTTTTCTTTCTGGTTTGCATAACCCACTTGAATAGCGTAAATCTGACACTTCTTTCTGAGACATTTAGCTAGCTGAGAAGCAGTGATAGGTCGGATTTGTACAGGGTTTTTTATCCCCTGCAACTCTTACTGTTGCCCCAGATCATCCTTGTAATAAATGGTTTTGGTTTTGCAATTTACCAATGATCAATGTTTTTCCAGCCAATCCATACCAATCAGAATGTCGCAGGACCCCAATGGAAGTACATTCAGATCAGCTGTAATTGGTTGTCCAGCTATGCTGAAAGAACAGTTACTAATTTTGGCTGAGACTCGTCTCTTAGCTCCCGTGGCTAGCTGTACTAGCCATGGACTTCTGAATTTTTCAGAAAGTAACTTACATTGTTCTACTATTTTTGGGATAACATAACTTAAAGTAGCTCCTGGATCAATAAGAACAGCTATAGAAAGGTTTGAAATTTTACCTTCAAACTCCACCATGGTTGGCTGGTATTCCGCTTGACGGTCATCCAAAGCTGTGTTAATTCTTGGCATGCTGCGCGCCACTTCTCCAACAGTCGATGCTTCTTGGATCTGAGATATCTGGTCCACTCCTTTACACTGAGGGCAATTCTTAACGTAGTGTGGTCCTCCACAACCCCAACATTGGACTCAAGGTCTTGTCGTCCCCTCAAGGTCTGACCTGGCAGGTGGTTCACTGATTCTGCTCTCACTTGGTTTAGTCAGAAAGGTACTCTTTGCTACATTTATGCTAATCTGTCCCTTACCAGCACCCTTTTCGCCATTACCACGACTTTCTTTGTGATTACCAGCAATTCTGTTGCTTTTTCTTTCATTCCACCTTTTATTTGAAATATCTCCTTTCTACTTGTTTTGCTGGTAATAGATTCTTGCCTTACGAATCGCTTCATCCATTGTCCTGGGATTATCAAACTCAATGCGTTCTCTTATATAGGCTGGTAAGCTGCTCACAAATCTCTGCACTTTGGCCTTCTCCTCCTTGATATATGGCACATAGCGAAGCAGGGAGGTGAAGCGATTAATGAACTCGTCCATGGACTGTTGTCCCAGTCGTAAATCATGGAATTCCCGTGCCTTCTCATCATAGAAATTCTTGGTTAGATATCTCTCCTTGAAGTATTTCTGAAACTTCTCCCAGGTTATGTTCTGCTCACTTACTCCTTTTACAATTTTAATTTCTTCCCACCACATGGTTGCTTTGCCCTGTAGCTGGAAGATGGCCAGTCGCGCCTTCAGATTCTGATCATACTCATACAGCTAGAAATACTTATTAATGTTAATTAACCAAGCCTCTGCCGCTTCTTCCTGCTCTCCGTCAAAATGTGGAGATTTAATTTTCCGGAATTCTCCCTGTAATTCCATTTTCTGTCTCTTTGAAGTCTACTTCTCTAATACATTGTCAAAATGGTCCTCTTTCTCCTCTGAGATTTCAGGTGCATAATTCCGTTCTTCAGTTGCCCTTTGCTGTTCTGCACTGGGATTGGCTAATGGTGGATTTTGTCTGTCCAACAGACTCTTCAATATTCTTTCCTGTTCCACTGTCAAAAGCATGTTGTCTTCACGCAACCGTGCCATCTCTCTTTTCAGTTCTTGAACAGTTTCGAGTATTGCCAGATTGGTACTGCGTGTCTCCGCACCAAGCTGTACCCACAACTCTGGATTTTCCCGAGGAACGCTGTCAGCTCCCTGCATTTCCTCCATCTTTATTGTTGACTGTTAACGGATTGTTGTTTCTGTATTTACCTCCTAATGAATAAATAGAAAAACAGTTAGCTGTTTTAATTCCTTCTCATATACGAACTACACGATAATCTTCCATGCAGCTGGATCTTACTGCTCCAGAGGCCACAGTTTTGAAACCTCGCTCTGATACCACATTGTCACGATCTATCCACAGTTATAATAAAAAAAAAATTTAAATAAATATCATAGTCCTACTACTTTACCATTCATCCATCCGAATATAAAGTAATTATGATGCAAAGCATCGCTTTCCATGGTATAAAAGTGCTGTTGTAATTACACAATGTATATCAATTTCTACTGGACTAAGGTTCCTTACTTAAGTTAATGCTCATGATCCAATTGGCAACCTTTACGAATTTGGGGGCTAAGTTAATGGCTAACCCCGTCACCGGTGCCAGATGGTGCATGGAATCCTTACTCCCCTCACCTACCATCACTAGGTGGCAACTTCCGTGCTAAGGCCACATGATACTTTGGTTAAGCGCTAGAGTTTTACGCGCCAAGCTCTCAATCGATTGAACGGTGTGGATGATAAGTTAAGATTGAAGGGTCCGAATGCACCCAAGGGTTTACTGGTGGTTTATATACCACTGAGCTATGTTTTTTCTTAGTCAATTTGCACATGTTTTGGAAGGTTGGATGCTGCTCAGCTCGGCGGTAACCCCCTCACTTCAGCTACCAGTTCTGCAACGCTACTTCCAGGTATCCCCATAACCATGGTCCGCCGATTACAATTTCTTCCTCAGCTACTTGGATTATAAATATCTACACAGTATTTGCATTTACTACCGGTTCATTAGTTCTGTATACCTCAGATTGAACTAATCTCATTGCTTTTACTGTGATAGGGTTTATACTACGAATCTTTAGCCATTCAACAGATAATAAGCAACCGTGGCTCCTCCAGGTATTTACCCCATAGCAACTTGATACAGAGCTTACATTACAGTTGACGGGTGAGGGTTTGTTCTTGCACAAGGTTTTTAAGTTGATTCTTTTAGCCGAAGGAGTTCCTCACGGAGGTTCCTTTAATGCCTCAAGGTTATATACTCAGACAAACCCTGGACTCGAAACACGGTCGGCCACTCCATGCCGGTACCTGCGTTCTCATGGTCTCTACCATCTTATGTTAAATAGTTGATTTGGGCATTATGCCAGGTTGCATGTATATGTATATTCGTTAAGGGTCCACGGTCTCATGGCCGAAACCGAATCGACTCAAGGATCTCACGCTTTTGCTTCCTTCTGTCTTTCATAGTGTCGAGAATGTTGAACAATGATTCACAAGCTTTTTTCTGTAATTTATGAAAGAATGAGAGTTCTCTTCGGCTCTGTGGATACTTGGTTATTTTACTGTTTATACCCATCAAGGTTCCTTTTATCATGAAGTCAATATGCTTTTCCCTTGAATACGATATGTACATTTATTCATCTACTTCTGTTGGCACTAGATCTGTGTTTTATACGTGTATTACGTTGGTTCACAGACATGTCTGAGCTCATTTTGAATTTATAGTTATTGTATTTCCTTTGGTTCACAGATTGACATTATTTTTAGTTAAGGGTTTATAGTAACAGTTCCATAATTGCTCATTGGACATGTCTTTTAGTACAGCGGTTACATGGCCGTTACCACGGTGGGGTTCTATTGTCCGGGGACATCATGTCGCCTTATGGATAATAGTATCAACCCCGCTCTCTGAGTCGAATGCGTACAGACGGGTGGTAATACAGTTGGTGGTTCATACTTGTTTCGAATGTAAATGGCATGTAACCTTTGTTTCAAATATATGAATGTAACCCTTATTTCAAATATATGAACGTAACCCTTAGTTCAAATATATTAATGTAAACTGTTGTTACGAATATATGAACAGTACACCCTCGGTACAGGGTTTGGTTAAATCTCTGGTTACAGCTTCATTATATGTTATAGATAATGGTACTGTCTCAGTATGTCATTCTTGTTTTTCTAGAATCGTAAAGATTTCTTGGTCGTTCTGTTTCTCTATAATCAATCTACTGCTACAGTTTTCAGCGAGTCCTTCCGCTGTTATACAGTTAAATGCATTCTTATATCATGCACTTCACACCTGCATACAGTTATGATCTTCCAGAACTTGTACGAGTTTTATGTATATAGCGCGCTTCGGTTTCTATACAGATGGCATGCACTAGTTTCTGTTCTGTTAATATCCATCAGTTTTCATGCATTTAATTGCAATGCTTATAGGAAATAGTCTCTGTTCTTTTTCTTTAATAACTAGTACTAAAATGCTCATAGTACTGTTTTCTATAGTAAACATTCTTTTACCTCTATATAGCAACAGAGACTTGGATTCATCTACTTTCCTTCTATTTACCCAAATTACTGATTAAGGAAATCTGAATCTGGTGAATAATTCGTACCTGGACTACCAGCTACAGGAGTTAATGCTCCAGAAGTTCACCTGCATTCACTTAATTGCTCTTATCCACCCAACCATGAGATCCATTGATACGTAGGATTCTCCCCCCGAGCTGTCTTGCAGGCCTGCAGCCCTCTACAAGACTCATGCACTATTGTGCTAGGGTTATCTGGTCCTTACCAGACTTAACCCTCCTTTTCTTTCTCTTTTCTTTTTCTTGGAATCTCTCCCTCTCTGTCACAACAGACCAGGGGTTTTCCCCTCCCAGGATTTTTCCTGGCTGAAGGGTTAGTTTCATTTTCAGTGTTATAACTGTTTCTTTTCTTTAGAAATCCTCCCTTAGGAGATTGCCAGCATTTCCAAAAATATCTTCCATTTCATAAAATAAAATAATATCATTTAACACAATAATTAACTGTTCACATTAGTTTCTTACCCTAGTAACTTTCATAATTACATGTTTTATGGGGCCATCACAACATTCAAATATATTCATTCCTGCCCATTAAATTTATAAATCAACCGTCAAAAAAATTTAGCAGGGTTTCAAGCAACAACATGATCCGGGCATCAACAGTGTGGTCAGGTACACGGAAGTTGTAAATTGGCCAAAAATAGCAGTAAGCATTGTCTACTATAATGAAGATATTCTCATATATGCTGATGAGCTGTCATTCTCAACGCTGAGATTATTTACTTTCATAAGGGTGTTTTTGTTGGTTTCTATCGGTGATTGGATTAGATTTTGTGTTTGCTCTCTCCACTAGGATTGAGTTATGGGATTTCGTTTTAGTTGATCTAGTGATTTACGCTGGGAATTGAGGCGATTTCACTGTGAGGTGAGCACTGAATTGGGTTGCTAGAAGGCAGTGAATGTGGAGAGTGTCATTTTGTGGATGGCAGAGAAGTGGAGACTAAGATTTATAGGTTTCATTAGGAGAGCAATATCATAGCATGTGGGTTTATATTGGAAGATATATATCGAAGTAAAAATGACATAATATATTGGAGATATATAAGGGCAAAAGGTTTAATGTTTACTCATATAAAAAACAGAGCTCAAAGTTAATTAAAACCAATAAAAAATTATAAAAATTATTAATGAAAAAATTGGTACCTACAATATTTAGTGAAACTAGGGTTTTTTTTTAATTGGGAAAGTATATTGAGTACATATTGATAGGGGTAAATTATGTGATTTTTGAAAATAATTTCCAATATATAGTTAAATTATGGGTATTATTTAATATGACATGAACCCACATAATATGTCAGAAGTTCATTGAGCGAAACCCCATATAAAAACTACTGCCACTGAAAAAACCCTATCATGCTACCAGAAAAAATGAGTAACCACGGCTCCTGTTAAGTAAAGATGTATCCACCAAAAGAGCTGCTATTAGCCCAGAGGAAGCTTCTGCTGGCAAAGTAGGCTGAACTAGAGAAGCATTTGTGGAATCATCGTCAGCCGTTCTTTGTCTACTGTCCGTCGATTCGCCTCCCGCTACCTTGTATTGATGGAGGGAGTATTTTCTGTGGCTCTACTCCACAAAACAGTCGAGTACGTCTAAGGATAATGAGAATACTAATGATCTTGTGTTACTTGGGTTTACGTATTTTTTGGTAGGTTTGAATTTTGTCGTTGTTTTTTATTAAAATATCCTAAAGATAATGAAAAGGCCTTACACACTTCGATAACGCTGGAAGAGCTCCGACTGTGGTTTAGATTTTATGGTTAATGTACATGGCTATTCGTTGAGCGAAAGGAAGAATGGGTTGGAAATTGTTTTCTTAATTGCTTGCTTGCCGGCCTGCTTTATGTTAAATAAGTATTAGGGAGATTAAATTTTTTTATTATTGGTTTGTTTGAAAAGAAATTATATTAGTAATATAAATTTAGAGTATTGAGGTTGCTAGACCTTATTTAGTTAGAGTATTACTTTGGTTGTGCCAAATTTTGATATATATAAAAAAAGAAAATGACTACTAGTAAAAACTAGTGAATCATAAGCATTGTTGAGCATAATATCTAAGTATTCTTGTTTGGCTGGTTGCTATTCTCATCCAAGATAACAAACTTATATTAATCAAGAAATTACTTTAGTAGAATTTTGATCACCTTATTAAAAATGAACATATTACAAAAAAATAATAATTTAAAAATAGAAAAACCATTGAACTTAGAGTATAGGCTTTAGTAAGAATTTGATGGCTTTACTATACAACACATAAATGAAATAGAACAAAGTTTGGAATCATTAAATGAAAGGGTGATTGATATTTTGAAATTACGTTGTGAAAAAGACGAAATGATAGAATCATTAAAACCAAACTTGTTGGCAAAGGAATGTATATTATTCACAACTAAAAGGAAAGTGAAAAAGAAAACTAATATATGAACAACAAAGGAATGTATGTTGTTCACAACTAAAAGGAAAGTGAAAAAGAAAAAGTAATGTATGGAACAAGTGATCTGATTGATTGATATTTACAAAGAAAGTAATATATGAAATAAGTGATTTTATTGATAATTATTGTGACATTGTTAATAAGGATGATATGTATATGTGTTTCTAATGTAGGAGCATGAGGCTTGAAGACAAAAGACTTTGTTTTTATTCCAAAAATCCAAAAAAAGTTTACAAGCAAAGGAGTGCGATCCTTTAGCTGTCATTTTACAAAGTTTTCTAGATAGGATTTGAGCTAAATATAGGTATTTGAATGATTTTGTAATTACTTCAAGGAGCTCAAACTTCGTTGAGATTTTCGAGGAGAATATCATGCAGTTTAGGTATTTATCTAGGATTAGATAGTTTCGATCCATTGGTTGAGGATCGGATTGTTGAAGGTAAGGTATTTATGTAAGTTTTGAACTATTGTAATTGGATTTGGTTGGATTTGACTATGGATAATTAGACTAAAAAAGAATTGAAATATCTTTGTATCTCTGTGTATCCTATGCATGAAGGGTTAAATCCCGGGTTGAATTCCTTCGAAATATCTCTGTGTATTGTTGAATTCCATTTTAGCCTGTAAAATTAGAATTTTGTATGATTTGGTGTTATCGCATTTAATTCCTCATTCACTGTGTATTAAGTTAAATCGAACGTGTTTGAACCACAAAGATTTAGTTAGATAAGCCCCGAATTCCATAGAGAAGAGATAAACCTGGTGGAAGCGCTAAAATCGTAGCAAAAGGAGAAAAGTCTAATAAATTCATGAGGAAACCTAAAGAAGCCTCGAACCGTCTGATCGACATAACCGTTAGATCTATGGTAGTCACGTGCAAACAAGCACCAGAGTTAAAAATAGGAGTAAAGCGGTCTTCATAGGCAAAAGATGTTTTCGCGCGGGCTTAAGGAGGTAAGCGATATTTTGGGATAGTCATGCAATTCCATTTAGCAACCAACATGTAGCACGGAGAATTTGCTTTTCTTGCATTCTCTCAGCTTGATAAACATCGTCAAGAATTCCATGCGATATTAAGTGTCAACCATTGGATCAAGCGGCTTGATCAACAGTGGAGGATCACCCAGCTAGTTTGCGAGCGTGGAAAGCGCCAACCGTCAGATTGAAGAAAGAGGGTCAAAAATGGAGAATTAACGCGATAAAGGTTGGGAGAAAGGTGGATGCGAGAATTTTATGAACAACGGTGTTGTTTTCCTTTCGGTTCCAGGGAAAGTGAAGTTCTGCTAATTTTCAAGTAATTATAACAATTCTGTTGTTTTAGTAGAATATCTAAGTTTGGAGGTGGATGACTAAAACTGAAAAGGAAATTGAAGAAGAACTTCCACCTACGCTTGAGGAAATCGTTTATGGATTTGGACGATTATCCCTTACACATGCAACCAAACCACCATTAGTGGTATCAGAGTCGCCTACTCACACTAAACATGAGCTCAAGGATCATGAAAAGAAATCCAACATGGCTTTCAGAGTTGGAGGAAGAGGTAGTGGTCGAAAGAGAAGAAGACCAGTTCCAAATGATGAAGTGCCGGAAGCTATGCAACAGATGCAAGCTAAATTAGAAGCAATGGAAATGGGAAGATATGCAGGTGCTAAAGATGTCAGTGAGCCTGAAGTTGGAGCTGCAAAAGAAGAGGAACTTGTAGATGTAACTCATGAGATGAGATTCTTTAAGTCCATGTTGAGATCCACATCTCAACCCAGACTTGAAGTTTCAATTTATACAGGAAGTTTAAACCCTGAGGAATTGATAGACTGGATTAATGACATGGAGAAATTATTTGATTATGAAGAGACAAAATAAGGAAAGAAAGTGAAGTTTGTTGTCACAAAATTGAAAGGACATGTAGCACTTTGGTGGGATGGAGTGCAGGCAGAAAGATGAAGACTTGGTAAATAGCAAATTAAAACTTGGAACAAGATGGTGGCAAAGTTGAAAGGTAAGTTTTTGCGAAGTGATTATCAGTAGACATTATTTAGACAGAGGCAAAATCTTAGACAGAGGTCTATGATAGTAAAGGAATACACAAAAGAATTCTACAAAGTGAGCATAAGAGAAGGACAAATCCAAAATACAAATGAGAAGGTTGGAAGATATGTAAATGGTCTCAGAATGGAGATCCAAGATGAAATAAGTGTACTGTCTCCTAAAACAGTAGAAGACGCTTATCAGATAGTATTGAAGGCTGAAGAAAAACTCATGAGCAAGCAATTTGCCAGAAATAGAGGTACTTTTAGAGGAAGTGGAAGTCAAGGTGGTAGAGGAAAGTCTACAACACCTAGAGATGGAGAGAGTAGCAGTCAAGTCAACATGCACCCACAGGAGGTGATGCAAGTAACAGAGGGAGTTTTCCCAGAGGAAGAGGAGGCAAAGGCAGAGGAAGAGAAGTTAGATGTTACAGATGTAACAAGCTGGGACACATAGGTTATGAGTGCCCAAAAACTATAGGAATAAGTCAAAGAAATGAAATTGTTGCTAAGACTGAAGAGGAAGCAGAAAAGGTAATAGAATAAGAAAATGTACCAGAGAAAGGGGAATCTTTGGTAGTTAACAAAGTTTTGTTAAAGCTAGCAAAGGAAATTGTTTCACCAGCGTAGATAAAGACCTTGTTCAGGATTGTGTGCAAGGTTCAAGGGAAATGTTGTGAGATGATCATTGATACTGGTAGTACAGATAATTTGGTCTCCACAGAAGTGGTGGAGTTGAAATTGAAGACAAAGAAACACCCAACACCTTACAAGGTGTCATGAATGAGCAGTGTGAAGTGGAGTTGTAGTTGGGAAAATATAGAGACAAAATTCTGTGTGATGTGATGAGTATGGATGTGTCACATATTGCTGGGAAGACCTTGGCAGTATGGCAGAGGAGCTATGCATGATGGAAAGAGGAACACATACAAATTTAGTAAAGATGGTGTCAATCATACATTGTTGCCTATGGAAGAAGAGGATGCATCAAGGAAACCTGATCCAAAGACCCTATTATTGAGTGGAAAGGAATACCTACAGCAGATTGAAGAATATGGGGTAAATTTTTCATTGATTTGCGAACCCAAGGTAATAATTACTTCCACAAAAAATTTTGATTTGCCAATTGAAACTCAAGAGATGCTAGACAGTTATTATGATATCATTGTAGATGATTTACCTGATGAGTTACCACCCATTAAAAAAATTAGTCATCATATAGATTTGATTCCAGGAGCAAATCTACCTAATAAAGCAGCTTACAGGATGACTCCCACAAAGAATGAAGAAATCAGAAAACAAGTTCAAGAACTGTTAGATAAGGGACTAATTAGAGAGAGTTTGAATCTGTTAGGGTGCAACCCTAACCCCCTTATTTATGTAATAGGGTCGTGTCATAGTTATAGTTAGTTAAAGAGTAAAGAAAGCCCATATTAATAATTGTAAGTGGTTGACACACATTTAAAGAAGGGAGTACAGTTAGTTGCAAATGGGCCATGGTATTAGATAGATGGTATTAATAAGAACCATGGTACTGACCCATGGTATTGCATGTATGAATCCTATATAAAGGATAGAGACTCCCATTGAGGAGCGTTGTGTCTTATTTTGTAATTGAGCCGAGCTCTATTGGAGGTTGCCCCCTCAAAGAGGCAAGCGATCATTGCTTTCCTTTCAGAATAATAAAATACATGTTGTTTTTTCTTATTGTTATGTGTTGTGGGTATATTTCTTTGCATATTTGGTATTCTGGTATCTTCTTGCAGGTGAAGAGCATAACAAGTGGTATCAGAGCACTTTCCAGGGCCGGTGGGATCTCCATTTTTAGCAAAATTTATTTTTTGGCTAAAGACGTGTTCTGGCGTCTTTAAACCACGGGATTTGTCATTGAGCACATAAACCTGCGAATTTGGGGATGCATGCATGTAGGAAATACAAGAGGTGGTCACGCTTGTTGGACTCCCTTGTAAACCCTGTGGGTACCACTTCGAGTAGTAGCGCATTAGACAAAACCACAAACAGGTTGTCTTCCAGGTACCCTCTGGGTATATCGGAAGCCCCCTAGGATTTCTTGAAACCTCGCCATAGATAAATCGTTGGCCGTCTTGCTGCTATAGTTCACCAAGAACAACACTCGGGGAGATTACTCATGCATACGATAGGGTAGTCAGGTTGTATGGCTACTATTAATCCTCCTTGGTTAGTGCCCTGAAAGATTGGGTCGAGTACTACTCTTGGACCCTTATGTATATTGGGATCTGTAGCATTTGACACTCCTTGAGACCATAGTTCCCTTATCTCTCTCTAGATCATGCGTCATCTTTACCAGATCAGATCTAGCAGGTTGGGTTTTGTCACAGCCGCAACAATGAGTTCTGCCATTCAGATCTATCAGATCCGCCAATCAAATCTATCAGATTCGTCATTCAGATCCAACAATGTGAGTTCTGTAGCAGTCGCAACAATTAGATCCGCCATTTAGATCTAGTAGCACGGGTTCGATCACTGCCACATTCCTACTCATACTCTGCAGTTGAGGGTTTTGCCGACAGATCTGACTATTTGTGTGGCTCCTATACCTGGGTGTGATTCTTGCAGGACATTCGGTAGAACTAACTTTTCTTGGAATCAGCTACTGCAGTATTCCTAATCCCATAAGAATCAGGTCGACGGGCTTAGCAAGGTGGTACCATTCACTTGTCAGCGTCAAAATTTCATGTGGTCCCAAAAAAAAAATTCACAGTAATGACAAGTGCATTGGATCTATGCATGGTGCAAACCAAAGCTCAAGCTATGGCCAATGAGAAGATAAACACCCTTGAACAAAAGTTGGATCCATTAACGAAGTAGATCCAGACCTTAAGTGACACAATCACAAAAGACAAGTCGGGGGAACAATTGCAGGCATATGATTTTAATTAAAACCTTGAGGGTGAGTCCATGGGAACCACCAATAGTCCCAGTCTCAACCACCAATAGTCCCAGCCTCAACCAACCAAGCTAGACATGTATAAATTTGATGACTCTCATCTGGCCATATGGCTAGCACAAATGGAGCAATATTTCACATTGAATCACATAAGAGATGATGCTACTAAGCTAAGTGTGGGAAGCTTGTACTTGGACCAAGAAAATGGCAATGGTGGTAGTGGCATCAACGCTGCTATGCAAGGCCAATGACTTGGTAGATATTCTCAAAAGCTCTTTTTGATTGCTTTGACCATGAATCTAACTTTTTGGGTCGTATTACTAAGCTATGATAGATAGCCATAGTGCAAGAATATATTAAAGCCTTTGAAGCATTAGCCTTCTGCATAAGAGGTCTAGCAAATGAATTCTACTTGGAATGTTTTGCCAGTGGTCTCAAAGATGCCATACAAGCTCACATCTGACAGCAACACCCAGTCTCATGCCTGGCAGCTTACAAGATAGCTCGTGAAGTAGAACACGTGTTAGCGGCCCAATCGACTCGTCCAAATTTCATAGCCAAGGGACGCCCCACCCAGGCTCTGAGCACTACCCAAACACTTAAGGTTCAAAAGGTGTCACCAGTGGAAATGGTAGAAAGAAGAAAGAAAGGATTGTGTTACTACTATGATGAGAAATACTCCTCAGGGCATAAATGCAAGGAACCCAAATTCTTTCAAATTGATGCTACTGATCACAATTCATTTGAGGAAGCCTCACCATTTGAGGGACTAGAGGAGGAAGATGAGGACAACCAACGAGACAATGAGCTCCCAACTACACCTAAAAAACTAGTTATCTAGCTTCATGCTTTGGTAGGGATTTCTTCTCCCCAAACTCTCAAAATCATAGGTTTTCTTAAGCATCGCCCTATAGTAGTCTTGATTGATAGTGGAAGTACACATAACTTTATCCATCAAAGAGTCACTGGAGCAGTGCATTTTTTTGTTAGAGCAGTCTCTAATTTCTAGGTCCAGATTGCTGATGGGGGGACAATGAAATGTGAAGGGCACTGTGAAAATGTCAAACTTCAAATGGGGGATTATCACCTAAAGACCCATATGTTTGCCATCAACATGGGTTGGTGTGACATTGTCTTGGGTGCTAAATGGTTCCACACACTCGGCCCAATCACAATGGATTTTCAGGAGTTATATATGAGCTTTAAGCAGAATAACAAGACATATACCCTTCGCGGACTCCAGGTAGGTGTTCCTTCTATCATCAGCTCGCATAGGATGGAAAATTTGTTAAAAAATGGCCACCATGGAGTTATAGCCCAACTTAATGCCATTCAGGCCTTCAAACCCACTTCTCTTCATATTCATCCTGAGATGCAACAAGGCTTAAACAACCATCTGTAGGTCTTTGACAAGCCTCATGAGCTTCCACCCTCGAGAGGGGAACATGATCATAGCATTACTTTGGTCCCAGGGGCACAACCACCAAATATGCGCCCATATAGATATCCTTTCGCCCAAAAGAATGAAATTGAAAAAATCATCAAGGAACTCCTGGAAGCTAGTGTCATTCACCCTAGAATTAGTCCTTATTCTTCGCCTGTGGTCATGGTGCTCAAGAAAGATGGGGAATGGTGAATGTGTCCAAACGCCAGGGCCCTCAACAAGCTGATGGTCAAAGATAAATTTTCCATCCCGATTGTTGATGATTTGCTGGATGAACTAAACGCGACTCAATTATTTACTAAGCTCGAGCTTCACTCAGGCTATCACCAAATTCACATGAAACAAGTAGACACTCCAAAGACTGCTTTCCGAACTCATGAAGGCCATTATGAATTCATGGTCATGCCATTTGGTCTCTGTAATACCCCATCCACTTTTTAGAGCCTCATGAATCACCTGCTCAAACCATATCTCAGAAAATTTGTCCTTGTTTTCTTTGATGACATCCTCATCTACAACCTCACCTGGGAAAAACATCTTCAACATGTAGATCTAATCTTACAACTGCTTTGGAAGCATAAATTATTTGTCAAATTGTCCAAGTGCTCTTTTGGCATGGAAGAAGTTGAGTATTTGTTCCACCTTGTGGGGCATGAAGGTGTCAGGGTGGATCCCAAAAAGATCCAGGCAATGCAGGATTGGCCTCAACCAAAGACCTTGAAGAGCTTTAGAGGATTTTTGGGTCCCACTAGCTTCTATTGCAAATTTGTATGCAATTATGGTCCCATTGCTAGAACCCTCACTCACCTTCTCAAGAAAACTTCATTCCTCTAGAATGATGAAGCACAACAAACATTTATAGCTCTCAAACATGCCATGCGTTCCACTCCCATATTGGCACTACTCGACTTCACCAAATCTTTTGTGATTGAATGTGATGCTTCAGGTACGGGTATTGGCACTGTCTTAATGCAGGAAGGTCTACCCTTGGCCTTCACTAGCCAACAACTAAGTGGGACAAATATGGTACAATCTACCTATGAGAAGGAGATGATGGCCATCTTACATGCAGTGGATACCTGGCGACCATACTTATTGGGGCGACATTTCCAAATCCGCACAGACCATCAAAGCCTTAAATATTTTTTGGAGCAACGCCTATCCTAACCACAACAAAATAAATGGCTAGTCAAAATGTTGGGATACGATTATGAGATAATTTATAAGAAAGGGCGTGAAAATGTCGTAGCAGATGCTTTATCACACCAATTGAGGAGGAAAGCACCATGCTAGCAATCTCTCTTCCCATTCTATAGTGGATTCAAGAGGCTCACAACAAATGGTTTTCACATCCTTTGCTCTCCCAACTCATTAATAAATTGCAAGTGGATCCAAATTCCACAGCAGGCTACTCTTGGCAGGATGAGATTCTTCGCTACAAGGACAAAGTAGTGATATCACCAACATCCAACCTCAAAAGTCTCATTTTGGCAAAGTTGCACTCATCTCCCAAAGGCATTCAAAAGACTTATGCTCGCACTTGATGTTCATTCTTTTGGACAAACATGAAAAAGGACATTCTTACTTTTGTAGTTGAGTGTGATGTGTGTCAGCACCACAAAGGAGAAACAGTCAAATCCTCAGGCACATTAGAGCCATTTCCCATCCCTGCCTCAATCTAGACAAAGGTTTCTATGGATTTCATTACCAGTCTTCCAAAGTCAGACAACAAGTCAGTCATCATGGTGGTTGTGGATAGACTTTCTAAGTATGCTCATTTTTGCGCCTTACCCCACCCTTTTACACCAGATTTGGTTTCTTAATCTTTCATGGACCAGATCTTCAGATTGTATGGCATGCCCACTTCCATTGTGTCTGATTGTGACGCGATCTTCACCAGTAACTTTTGGCAGGAACTCTTCAAGCTACAAGGTACCCAACTACAACTCAGTACTTCATATCATCCCCAAACTAATTCTCAAACTGAGGCAATCAACAAATATCTGGAAACCTACCTCAGGTGTTTCACTTCAAAAAAGCAAGATCTATAGGTACAGTGGTTACCTCTAGCCGAATGGTGGTATAATACTAACTATCATGCCACCACCAAAATGACTCCATATGAAGCAGTTTATGGTCGACTCTCTCCTTCACCTACTTCTTATATCCGAGGATACTCGAAGGTACAAGCAGTGGATCAACTCCTATAGAACCGTGCAACCATGCTAGCCGACCTCAAAGAGAATCTTCATCAAGCTAAAAATCACATGAAGCAACAAGCAAACAAACATCATTCAAAGTGCAAATTTCAAGAAGGGGATCAGGTATTCTTCACTCTACAACCAGATAAGAAAACATCACTCAAAGACAAGAGTTGTCAGAAATTATCCCCAAAATTCTATGGACCATATCCAATACTTTAGCGCATCGAAGAAGTAGCCTACAAGCTAGCCTTGCCACCCATTGCAAAAATCCATCCCGTCTTCCATGTCTCATGCCTTAAGAAAGTGGTTGGGAACCATTGCAGAATTCAAACCAGTCTATTGGAATTGGATGAAGAAGGTTCAATCTAGCTTCAACCTTAACAGGTTCTTGACACGCGAGAACGACACCTGCACGACCACATGATCAAGGAAGTCCTCATCAAGGTGAAAGACACCTCTCTAGAAGATGCGACCTAGGAACCAACGACTATACTTTAGCAGTTTCTGCAGCTTCAGCCTTGAGGACAAGGCTATTTTTATGGGGGAGGGCATGTTAGGGTCCAGCCCTAACCCCCTTATTTATGTAATAGGATCGAGTCATGGTTATAGTTAGTTAAAGAGTCAATAAATCCCATATTAATAATTGTAAGTGGTTTACCCGCATTTAAAGAAGGGACCACTGTTAGTTGCAAATGGGCCATGGTATTAGATAGATGGTATTAATAAGAACCATGGTACTGACCCATGGTATTGCATGTATAAATCCTATATAAAGGATAGAGACTCCCCTTGAGGAGCATCATGTCTTATTTTGTAATTGAGTCGAGCTCTATTGGAGGTTGCCCCCTCGAAGAATCAAGTGAAGATTGCTTTCCTTTCTGAATAATAAAATACATGCTGGGTGACATGATGAAAAAGATACTATGGATAATTCGGGTCATATTTTTCCAAAAAATGACCATAGAAGTCTAAAATTTAACAAAATATATGTTATTATTTCTTATTTTTCTGTTTTCTGGGTATATTTCTTTACATATTTGGTATTCTGGTATCTTCTCATAGGTCAAGAGCATAACAAAGTCCTTTTGCAGTGCCAACAGTGTTGAGCCCAAAGAAAGATGGAGGATGGAGAATGTGCACTGATTCAAGAGAAATCAACAAGATAACGATCAAGTACCGATTTCCTTTACCTAGAATTGAAGATTTGATGGATTGTTTTAGTGGGGCAAGATATTTTACAAAGTTGGATTTAACGAGTGAAATTAGGATTACAGAGGGAGAAGAGTGAAACACTGCTTTTAAACAAATGAAGGATTGTCGGAATGGATGGTAATGCATTTTGGGTTATCAAATGCTCCTAGTACATTTCTGAGGCTAATGAATGATGTTTTGAAAGAATTTATTGGTAAATTTGTAATAGTATACCTGGATGATATATTAGTTTATAGCAGATCAAAAGAGGAACATGTGAGACATCTTAATGATGTCTTACAGAGGTTACAATAAGAGAAGTTACTGTTAAATTTAAAGAAATGTTCATTCATGAAGGAAGAGTTGGTATATTTGGGTTTTGTTGTTTTTGCGAATGGGTTAAAGATGGATCCAAAGAATATCAAGGCAATCATGGAGTGGCCTTCACCAAACAGTGTCTTTGAGGTAAGAAGCTTTCACCGTCTTGCTATCTTTTATAGGAAGTCCATAAGGAATTTTAGTAAGATTAATGCTTCTATTTTTGACACTATAAAGAGGGACAGACATCCATTTAAAAGGACTGATGACACAGAAAAGAAGTTCCAATTGTTGAAGAGAAAGATTACTGAGAAACCTATTTTAATTTTGCCTGATTTTAATAATCCTTTTGAAGTGAAGTGTGATGCCACTGGTGAAGCCATTGGAGCTATTTTAAGTCAGGAGGAAAGACCTGTAGCTTATTTTAGTGAAACATTGAATGAGTCAAAGAAGAAATATTCTTCTTAAGACAAGGGGTTTTATGTAGTGGTGCAGCCTTTAAAGAAGTGGAGATATTACTTGATGTCTAAGAAGTTCATACTTTATTCATATAGCCATGCATTGCAGTACATTATGCAACAAGCAAAGCTTAACTAGAGACATGAAAAATGGGTATAGCATCTTCAAAGTTCTAATTTTTATTAAAACATATAACTGGTCAATCAAACAAAGTAGCAAATACGTTAAGTAGAAAAAGCATTTTAGTTCAAGAAAGTCAAATTGAAGTGTTGGGTTTTGATTTTCTTAAGGAGTTATATGAGAAAGATTTATATTTTAAAGAGGCATTTGAAGCTTGTAGAAATCCTGTTTTGTTAGACAGAAGTAAGTGGTTGGATTATTTCTTGCAAGAAGGGCTATTGTTTAAAAAAAAATCAGGTGCGCATACCAAATTGTTCTATGAGGGAAAATTTGATCAAGGATAAACATAGTGGTGGATTTGGAGGACATTTTGTTGCAGACAAGACTTATGAGTAGTTGAAGTGGTATTATTTCTGGCTACATATGAGATCTAAAGTGGAAACATATGTGAAGAATTGTAAAGTATGTCAATATGCAAAGGGAAGGAGCCAGAACACAGGTTTGTATGTTCCATTACCTATTCCAAAGAGACCTTGGGATATGGTAAGTATGGAATTTGTTTTGGGTTTACCAAAAACCCAAAGAGGTAATGGTTCAATTTATGTAGTAGTTGACATATTTTCAAAAATGGCACATCTTATTCCATGTTATAAAACCAATGATGCTAGTCATATTGAAAATTTGCTTTTTAAAGAAATTGTAAGGTTACATGGGTTACCTAAGAGCATTCTTTCATACAGAGACACTAGATTTGTTGGTCATTTCTGGAGGACCTTGTGGAAGAAACTTGGTACTAAACTGAGTTTTAGATCTACTTATCATCCTCAGACTGATGGGCAGACTGAAGTTGTAAATAAAAGCATGGGTAATCTTCTAAAAGTCTTGCAGGTGAACATCCGAAACAATGGGATCAAGTTTTGGCATAATCTGAATATGCTTATAATGATTCTCCTAAAAGGAGTACAGGGCAGAGTCCATTCCATATAATTTATGGAATGCACCCAAGAGGAGTGTCTGAATTAAGAGATTTGGGTAAAGGTTAAATGAGGAGTGCTCAAGGAGAAGATTTTTCTTCTGAGATTCAAGCAATACATGAACAGGTAAAATGGCAGTTATAGGACAACAACACAAAGTACAAGAACTTAGCAGATTTGAAGAAGAGAGAAGTTAATTTTGAAGTTGGAGATTTGGTTTTGGCACACTTAAGGAAGGAAAGATTTCCAAAAAGGGAGTATAACAAGTTAAAATTTAAGAAAATTGGACCATGCAGAGTCTTAAGGAAATTTTCTGCAAATGCGTATGAAATTGAATTGCCCCCTGGTATTGGAATATCTCCAATTTTCAATGTTACTGATTTGTATAGGTATGAAAAGGGACAGGCAGATGAAACAACAGAAGACAAGGAAGAACAAGAGATGGATTGGGTAAAACATTTACCTACAATAGAGGCATTGCAGCCAGAGAAGATATTTGATAAGAGAGTGTTTAAAAGGACAAGGGGACAAGAGTATTTCCAGTACTTGGTCAATTGGAAAGATCGACCAATTGTTGATGCTACCTGGGTGACAGATACCATGCTACAGAAGTTGGGCAGTTCTGTAGAAGAACTCATGGACAGGATACCATGAAGAATTTTGTCCTCAAGAGTTTGATGCAAGAGCCTGAGGCTTGAAGACAAAAGGCTTCATTTTTATTCCAAAAATCTAAAAAAAGTTTACAAGCAAAAGAGTGAGATCCTTTAGCTATCATTCTAAAAAGTTTTCTAGCTAGGATTTGAGATAGAATATAGGTATTTGAATGATTTTGTAATTACTCCAAGTAGTTCAAGCTTAGTTCAGATTCTCGGGGAGAATATCATGCAGTTTATGTATTTTTCTAGGATTAGATAGATTCAATCCGTTGATTGAGGACCAAATTGTTGAATGTAAGGTATTTATGTAAGTTTTGAACTATTATAATTGGATTTGGCTGGATTTGGCTATGGATAATTAGACTATAAAAGAATTGGAATATCTTTGTCTCTGTGTATTTTATGCATGAAGGGTTAAATCCCAGAGGTTGAATTCCTTCGAAATATCTTTGTGTATTGTTGAATTCCAATTTGGCCTGTAAAATTAGAATTCTGTATGATCTAATGTTATCATGTTTAATTCCTCATTCACTGTGTATTAAGTTAAATTAAATGTGTTTGAACCACAGAGCTTTATTTAGCTAATTTCTGAATTCCATAGAGAGGAGCTAAACCTGGAGGAAGCGCTAAAATCATAGTAGAAGGAGAAAAGCCTGGTAAATTCTAGAGGGAACCGAAAGAAGCTTAGAATTGTCCAATCGACAGAACCGTTAGATCTACGGTAGTCGCGTTCAAACAAGTGCCAAAGTTAAATAGAGGAGTAAAGCGATCTTCATAGGTGAAAGATGTTTTCACGTGGCCTTAAGGAAGTAAGCAGTATTTTGGGATAGTCACGCAATTCCATTTAGCAGCAGACATGTAGCACAGAGAAACTACTTTTTTCGCGTGCTCTCGGCTTGATAAAGATTAGAAAGAATTCCACTCGATATTAAGCATCAACCGTTGGATCAAGCGGCTTGATCAATGGTGGAGGATCACTCTGCTAGTTTATGAGCGTAGAAAGCGCCAACTGTCAGATTGAAGAAAGAGGATTGACAATGGAAAACTAATGCGATAAAGATTGGGAGAAAGGTGGATGTGAGAAGTTTAGGAATAATGGCATTGTTGTCCTTTCTGTTCCGGGGAAAGTGAAGTTCTGTTAATTTGCAGGTAATTTTAGCAATTCTTTATTTTAGTAGAATATCTAAGTTTGGAGGCAATGACTGAAACTGAAAAGGAAATTAAAGAAGAACTTCCACCTGCGCTTGAGGAAATTGTTTCTGGATTTGAACGATTATCCCTTACACCTGCACCAGACCACCAGTTTCTCATGATATGAGATGCACAATGATGATTTAAGTGACTTTTATGAAATTAGTTTTATTGAAAGGCATAGAAAAGGAGTTAGGTAGAAAGTCACGAAGAAAATGAGTTCTGATGAAATAAATTTAAGTAAAAATAAGCAATACATGAAAAATCCCATAACTATATGTATAAGGCGAATAAATAATAGTCTCTTTTATGAAAGTAAAAGAGATAATGGGGATATTATGTTTTGTAAAATAGAAAAATCAACAAAATGTGAATTATTTATAGATAGTAATGCCACAAAATATATATAAAAAGAAGAGTGATATTGTGGAAAAGGGTATGTAAAAGCTAAGTGTTGGTATTTGCATTCTATATTATTTGTGATTAAATTATCAATCACTATTATCAAATGTTTAGGGCATGTAAAGGCTAATTTTTGGTATTTGCATTCTATAATATTTGTGATTTTATTAGTCATTATTATTAAATGTTGTGACAAAGAAATTTCAAAAGTAATAAGTGGTGTAACTTGTGGATAGTAAGCATATATGAATGGGAAAATGTTATTTTTATGTTTAAATGGTTGTGTAGGATAAAATCCTCATCTTATAATAAAATATCTGACATGGTAAAAAACATATATGAATGGGAAAATGTTATTTTTATGTTTAAATGGTTGTGCAAGATAAAATCCTCCATCTTACAATAAAAGCTCTGACATGGTAAAAAGTAAATGAACTAGAAAAAATTCAATAGTTATTGAAGACTTTTCCGTGCTTGGGCTTTTGATACAATGGTTGGTAAAAAACATATATGAATGGGAAAATGTTATTTTTATGTTTAAATGGTTGTGCAAGATAAAATCCTCCATCTTACAATAAAAGCTCTGACATGATCAAAAGTAAATGAACTAGAAAAAATTCAATAGTTATTGAAGATTTTCCATGCTTGGGCTTTTGATACAATGGTTAAAGGTAAAGTATTGAAACCCTTTTATGATGTAATGTTAAGCGTTATTTAAGAAAAATGAATTCTTTGATATAATGAATTGGTTTAGAGAAACCTATATAAAACCCATGAAATGGATAAGCGTAAGGAAAAGGAAACCTTAATATGAAAATGAATTATCTCAGAACAAATAAGAAGCATGATGTAGTCTCATCATGTCTTACTCAACTAATCTTGGACAAGAGCATTTTTTCCAAAATTGTAGAAGAAACCCATTTTAATGAAACTTGGGATATTTCGAAAATGAGATATAGCCAAAGAGGAAGCAACACCCATTAAGATAAAGCTAAGTCATAGAATTGTAGTTGATAAAAAATTTTCTTGTAACAACTTTGTAAAAATAATTCTGGATGCTATGAAAGAGCCTCTTGAAACAAAAAATAGTAAACACGTCCCAAAAAATTTAGTTGTGCTTTTTTACTCTGTATGAATGAGCATTGTCAACACACTTTGTATATAGAGATATACCTGATCAAATTCGAATTGATTTTAAAGGTGGTAAGTCTAAACTAACTTAATCATACAAAATTATTAATTTACTTCTGTCTATCTAGATCTACTCTAGATTTTTTATTTTACTTCAAATAGAAAAGAGTTCTATTTGGATCTATACAAGATCTAGATTTTTTATTTTACTTTAAAAGAGTTCTATTTGGATCTATACATTCTTTACCGAAGGAATGAAATGAATTCATGTTGGAAAGTTGTAGCTCCTCTAAGTCATGTTATGTGATGCGTTGGGATTAAAGTAATGAGGCAACTTCAAGACAGGAATAGGGCAGAAGTGGGAACTAATGCAAGTCTAGTGCAAGTAAAAAGGGAATGAGGCAACTTCAAGACAGGAATCAGGCAGAAGTAGGAAGTAATGCAAGTCTGGTGCACGTTAAAAGAACGTTGAAAAATGCCAAGATGGCATGGGGAAAGTAGCCACTTAAGCACAATGAAAGGAAGACACAAAAGAACTGCGCCCACTAATTAACATAGGGTCCACGCTCCATATGGGAGCAAACGACATGTAGCTGGCTCTTACAGACTGCACCTGACAGATCAGGTGGATCGACGAATGCACTTGCAAGCACTACGTCAGGATTTCCCGTCAGAGGCCATCTAGCCCATTAAATACGACAAGAGCTAACCAGCCTTCCATAGGGCATTAAATGACTGGTTGCCCTTTAACTTTATAACACACCCGTGCGCATAACGAGATAAATGAAAAATAATAGGGTGTGTTATAAAGTTAAAGGGCATGCAGCTAACTAGTCATTTAATGCCCTATGGCAAGCTGGTTAGCTCTTGCCATTAAATACGTTGAAATTTTTTAAATAAACGTCCAGCATGACATTTGAAGGGTGCAGAATGTATTTTCGACCATTCATACTTTTTTGAAAACGTTATTAATTTTTTTATAGGGATACTAATACTTTCTTATTTGAAGTTTCACTTTATTTTTATTTCACAATGGATGAAATGCTAAATTTATAAGTACGGATATATGTAATATGAGATGAAAAATACAATTTTTTCTTATAACTTAAAACAATGTGTTATTTTTCATTATTTAAATTCTATTTTTTCATTATTTAAATTCTATTTGTGAATATTAGATAAATAGAGTATATATGACCAAATAAACTTTCTATTTTTTTAATAATATATGTGTAATATACCCTAGTAGCCTCGCATGTAAAAGTAGGGAGTTAGAATTTTTTTTATACAAATTACCCACAAGTAATTATCCAAATGAAAACTCCTCAATTCCTCAATAACCATTAGATATAATTTTCATTAATACATCAAGTAAATTGCAGTAAAAGAAATTAAGTTGTATAACCAATTGCATAACCATTAATCACCAATGTGGTAGTGTAATAACATAAACTAACCTTAGTGTCCATTTTATGATTTTCCTTTACCATACAAATTAATCACATACTTTGGACATTATGATTATCACATCAAATAAAGAATCATCATCATCAAGGATTCAACATCATCAAACCGACACCAAAGACAATCACACCATTGAACACCGATATACCTTGGAAAGCCCGTAGGGTGAAAACCAACAAACATTTAATCTTATTATTAAACGCTCGTGAGGGTTTTCACCCCTCACTCAATGGCTCATAAGGGATTCCATCCCTTAACCATTGTTATGAAATCATTACAATGAATTATCATTAAGTTTTCACATAACTAGCTAAAAGCTAATACAGTTTCCATGTAATCTTTTACTTACATACCGCCACATACAACATTTCTTGTGGAATTATTATTCTAGCAATGTTCAATCCTGCTACTCAAATTCATTTGCATCATCCATTAATCCTTTTCCTGCCACAAGATTAAACATCACTTTCCTTTGGCACCATCTGCCATCTTTTCCTGTCAATGTAGTTGTCAACAAGCTTGGCAACAAGATTAGATACCATAATAATGAATCAATAATCAACCTCTAACAAAGATCTTTTAGCATCTGCTCATATGCATGAGCAAGCATGACATACTATATAACTAGTGCATATACTTAAGTAAACTTTGTTTGACCCCCACAATGTCTATTTACACTAATGCATAACTCTCCTTAAGAGTTCTAACTCATTAGTTCTACTAACATGTAAAACACATTCGTTATAACTTCATATATGTAATAAACCACTATTTCTATGCTTAAGCACATATGTTCTTTTCACATAGTTATTTCCAGAGAACTCAACATAATCTCTCTAATATACAAATGATCCAGGTGGATATTGGTGGCCACCTGCCAAGTCCACCTGGACCCCCACCATTGTCTTTCTCAACAGTTTCAGTTTCCTTAATTGTAGCACAACCTACTATTTTTAGCATTTTTTCGGGTCCTGAACTTCCGGAGCCATTTTGAGGCCCTAAACGACGTTTTTTGGGGAATCCGGAGGCAACACGAGTCCATGAAACATGGATCAGTGTTGCCCGTTCCAACAATGATAGTGCTCGAATAGATCTTTCTAATGAGCTATTGTACGCATCAAACGGAGATCATATGCTAAAGTACCCCGGGAAGTTGATGTACCAACTTACCCCCAAACGGGGCCCACAGTTTGGCGTTTCATCTCCTAGGGTTAGGTTTTGGAATGTTAAGGGTTTTTCATTGTTTTCTCAACAATAAATAGGCCTTCAAGCCTCATTGTAACACAGTTCAGAGGCATGTAGCCATCACATCTCTTCTCAGAGATAAGCTACCATCGCCCTAGCTAGTTTATTTCCAT
>APFE030261136.1:0-12224 GCA_000404065.3 Pinus taeda | reverse complement strand
GAACTGTGAGAGATCTTTGTTTCTTCTATTGCTACCACAACAGCTTCAAACCTTGAGGGTAAACTTCTCAAGATCTTCTCTACGATCCTTCTTTCTTCAAGGATTTCACCATGAGATCTAATCTGGGTTATCAGCCCAATAACCTGAGTGAAGAATGAATCTATTGTATCAGATTCCTTCATGATGAGTGTTTCAAAGTCTCTCCTCAACATCTGCAACTTTGCAGTCTTCACCTTCTCCATGCCTTGATAGGCAGTTTTGAGAATATCTCATGCTTCTTGGACTTTGTTGTTGCTGCAATCCGTGGAAAGACACTTTCATGTACTGATTGGAAGAGGAAAAAGAGGGCTTTGGTATCCTTCTTCTTGTCACTCTTCAACTGGTCTCTTTCTGCTACTGTCAAAGCAGCTAGTGCTGTTTCATCTACAGGTTCAGCATAGCTATTCAACCAGCTCCCATATTCTTTAAGAAGCAAACAATGCTTTCATTTTTATGGACCAATCACTATGATTTTTCCCATTGAACTGTGGCAGTTGGGAATTTGTCAAACATGTTCCAACATCTGCCATCTTAACTCTGTATAGGTAAAGAAGAGATACTGACTGTAAAATTAAAACAAGCAAAAACTTTCTCTGCTGGAAAAAATCTGCTCTTCAAACTTCTTACAGCTCCTACAGTGAAAAACAAACTCTGTTTTTGACTCACTGAGTGCCTAGACTAGCTTTGATACCATGTTGGAAGTTTATGGTGATTTCAAACACAAAAGACCAGAGAACAACGCTTTGATACCATGTTGGAAGTTTATGGTGATTTCAAACACAAAACACCAAAGAACAACGCTCTGATACCATGTTGCAATTTTCTGCTAAATTCCTTCACAAAAACACAACACAAAATGCTCTGTTTCTGCTCAGAAAACTGAAAATTTTGTTTTCTGGACTTGGTGTTGCAGCGAAAGGAATCGGTGTTGTAGAAACAGGATTCTGGTGTTGCAGCAACAGGAAACTGTGTTGCAGCAATAGGATTCTGGTGTTGCAGCAACAGGAAACGGTGTTGCAGCAACAGGATTCTGGTGTTGCAGCAATAAGAGATGGTGTTACAGCAATAGGATTCTGGTGTTGTAGCAACAGGAAATTGGTGTTGCAGCAACACGATTTTGATGCTAAGTCACTTTAAGAAGTTGGGCGTCAAAATCACTTATAAATTTACAGTGAGACAATTGACGCTTGGTGTAACGGCAACTAAAGCAAGGGGCGTCAAATCACTAATAGACTTATAGAGTGAAATCAAAGTGTTTTTGACACTCGGTGTAACAGCAATAGAAAATCAGCAAAATAGTAAACTTGTATTCATGAACAGTGAACAAAACTGATACAGTACAAAAACAGAATTGTTGTTCTTTTTCTGCTTACACCTTCTTGCACTTGAAAACAGAACTACTGTGCGTTACATTTATAGGAAAATAAATATATGAGTTAAACTATAAACTAAGCAAAATATCTGCTGATATTTATCTGCGTATTTATTGCAGAAGGCGGTGATGCCTTTCTCGATGGAAATAAGTCGGTTGCAGGGGAATTAATTTCTGCACATTTAATGTTCATTTAAAGTGCAAAATATCAGTGGAATTTTGCGGCTTCCAGATAACTACTGAAATCAGATCTTTGTTCAGCATTTATGTGATGCAGTTGGAATTAAATTCCAACATTCATGACTTTACCTCGAGGTGGATTTGCAGATACAACATGCTCCATTTTTTCAAAAACGAAGTTGATCATGAAATAAAATTTACATATTTTCAAAACGATGGATCGTTCTACATATTGAATTGCTGGAAACCACACTGCCTTGATCTTCCCCATAGAATAAAGGGTTTTGTACTGCTATCTCTATAGTTACCATGTTCAAATTCTGGATTTTAATTGGATATCTAGATAAAAATTTCAATTTAAAAAAAAAAATAGATAATATATATTTTAAACACATTTTAGATAATATATATCTTAAACATTTTCTTCCTTTAATAATTATGATTTTAGCTATATTCTTTTTAATTTATTTTAAATTTTAAGTAACTTCTTACAATAGATAATAAAAAAAAAGAGCACTAAATTAATGAAAGTTGTACAAGCCGAACATATAAATCTTTGCCAGATGGGAAGTTGATTGTCTCATATCCTTGTGGGAACACCTGTTTTGCCACCTCGTTTTTGACAGAGGCTAATATCATCACACGTTCACCCATTTTCCAATTTGCAGGGGTGGCAATAGAATGCTTAGCTACCAATTGAAGAGAATCCAATACGCGTAGCACTTCATCAAAATTTCTTCCTATTATGCCTGCATAGAGGAAATTCAACATCAACTGCTTCAAAACATGTCACCGCCATTGAAACATTAATACTCAAAACATGAATATGAATCTGAAATAGATAATAGGTTAATTCTCACACACCCTTTTGTTTGCACCAATAATATGAGGGACTCTGGAGGGCAATGGGAATTTCTCATGATTGTTATGTCTCGCATGGCGGATCTTTCACTATTTCACATTATTCCTAAAAGCATGCTATTCCCTATTTTGTACAGAGTTGAGAATCTTATATTCGTTGGGGTACCCACCCTCTGTAAGAGCCTTGTGCAGTAAACCCCTACAGATGGATCATTCGTCATCGTCAAATTGAGTAGTCCCCGCGAAGTTCTCGGGACGAAGGGTAGTCTTGTGCATAAGCATATCATTTCTGGTCTTTGTCTGTTCTCGTGATTATCACATGAGAGCCCAAGAAGTTTTACCCCACGCCTTTCAAATTCATTAGTGTAGGTAACGATCTTTGCCAACTCAATAGTACAGGTGGGTGTAAAACCCACTGCAATCAAAATTTTAGCAGAGTCAAAATGGCTCCACTTACTTACCCAATCACTAGGATTCACCCATTACACCGCTAGTTCAACCTCATGCTACTAACCACCGAGTCATTTATTACTCATCAGAGGAGAGCAATTCACATGTTTCTCGTCCACGCCAATAGATCGTACACTGCAATGAAGTAAACTAGCTCTGGATCTTAGGGACCAAAACTGCCTACAGGAATTGCTACTCCTGCGTCTGGATCAACTTAAACCACCTCTACTACTGGAAAAACCACTGGCTCTATTGCCTTAGCCCTAGCTTCTTATGCCTACGCTACTTATTTCATTGTTGGTTCACCTACTTAAACCACTACTGGGTCGACTGGTTCAACAATGTAAACCACTGGTTCGGTTACTCTTCGTGGCATTTCATCCACTCCTCCTGATTGCTATGGTTCTGTGCTGTGAGACCCTTGCCTGTACCTGTCTAAGCTATAGGACCTGCCTGTATGAGCTAGGAGAGTTGTACAAGGTACAGAAGCTGCTTAGTCAGATTATGACTACTTCATCTCTCAAGCCCTGCTTTTGGTTCAAGGCAGGACTAACTGCCATATAGCCTCCCTTGTTTTTATTTGTTTTCAGAATTTTTCAATAAATCAATGACTATCTTCTTATTATCCAATTCACGTTTTTTTTTCCCTGATCAAAAAAGTGGTGGTCTCAAATTCAACTTATATTACTTAGATTTAATTACCAAATATAGCTAAATTATGATTCTATTGATCCAAAATATCATTAGTATGAATACAAAATGTTAAACTTATTCCATGATTGAACTTTTATGAATCACATACAAATTACAATTCAACATCAGTTTTTTCTTTTAAATAAATAGAAATGATTCACTCCATTTTTCCTTTTCATTTATTACAAATTTTGGTTTTATTTTAAAGATTCGTATATTTCTAAACTATAGAAACTCTAGAGTATTACTATTTTTTAAATTTTCAACTATTAAAGGTCGAGGGATATTTTTATAAAGATATTCATATTTATACCTATATTATATAGTTTAAAAAAACTGATTTTTTGAATAGTATAGTTTTGTCGTGAAATATTTTTGGAAAACAAAAGAAAATTTAGTAATTTTGTTTTGATTATAAAAATATCAAAAATTTAGCCGTCATAAAAATTAAAAATTAAAAATTACCTCATACAGGAAAAATTAAAAATTAACCCACAAAAATTTACATTCTATTGATCCAAAATATCATTAGTATGAATACAAAATGTTAAACTTATTCCATGATTGAACTTTTATGAATCACATACAAATTACAATTCAACATCAGTTTTTTCTTTTAAATAAATAGAAATGATTCACTCCATTTTTCCTTTTCATTTATTACAAATTTTGGTTTTATTTTAAAGATTCGTATATTTCTAAACTATAGAAACTCTAGAGTATTACTATTTTTTAAATTTTCAACTATTAAAGGTCGAGGGATATTTTTATAAAGATATTCATATTTATAACTATATTATATAGTTTAAAAAAACTGATTTTTTGAATAGTATAGTTTTGTCGTGAAATATTTTTGGAAAACAAAAGAAAATTTAGTAATTTTGTTTTGATTATAAAAATATCAAAAATTTAGCCGTCATAAAAATTAAAAATTAAAAATTACCTCATACAGGAAAAATTAAAAATTAACCCACAAAAATTTACATGATCTAAGCATCAGGTATTTCAATACGATATGCATAGGAGACAAACAAGGACTATTTCCTTACGAATTATTGGGGCACTCTAGCTCAAACGTTTTCCCATCATTTAATCACTCTATGAGAGGGTGGACAATGCCATCCAACAATTTCTTATTTACCAATTGGTTTCCTTCACCAACTACTATCATTTCTAAAGTGATACATGTGATAAGTGATTGTAAGGGATTTTATGGGGGGTTTGTGACAATGCCATCCAACGATTTCTTATTTCTCAATTGGTTTTCCTTCACCAACTACTTTCATTTCTGAAGTGCTATATGTGATAAGTGATTGTCAGCGATTTTATGTGGGATTTGTGACAACATAATTCCATTTAGCTTTCCAAATAGCTTTTTCTTGCATACAACGCTTCATGATCAATGAATCATATGGTGATTTTATGGGATTATGTCAATTTATATAACAATGTGATTAGCCATAGCAAAATTTTTTTGTTTATAATAATAATCATAATAATAATAATTAGATATTGAAATAATGGTAAAATAAAAATAATTTTATAATTAATCATTTTTATTACTTATCAACATTACTTTGATCATATAAGGAAATATATATATAGTATATTCCAATTATTTAGTTGTGAAAAATACATCTTAAATATAGGTAAAAAATCATATAAATTTTCCCTTATAAAAATGAATAATAATATCAATACATTTAACACAAAATATGATATTGAAAAACATCAAAATGAAATTCTAAATACATTATAAAAAAATATGGAAAATGAAATACAATATAAATATTTGTATTTCAATGTTTTATTATAATTCGTGCTGAGATTTAAATTATTATTTTGCAGAATTAACGCCATTAATTTTTTTTATTTAAAAAATATTTTTGTAATTGTTACTTCGATATTTTATTTTTTTAATTTACCTTTCCATATTTTAAGTTTGTTAAGAAGCATTTTTTTAACATTATTTTATATTCAATATTATTTTAATTTTTGTATGAAATTTTATTATCACATTATCTAGAATACCAGTGTAGATTTTTTATTATTAAATTTTGATATTTGCGTTTATATGTTGTAAACACTGAGAGGGGTGAATTAGTATTTCTTTTATAATTTTTACTTTTACGCTAGTTAAGGTCACTATGTAAATTAGAGTACAAAAATGTATAACAAAAGAATAATTTTATGAACAAGAATAGTGAAGAATACAATTTTTACTTTACAGTAATCCACTTACAATAACACTACAGGGCACCAACCCTAGATGGAGACTCCAATATTCAATCAAGCTAGGCTCCAACCTATATTATACAATGAAGCTCCAACTTGGTCTACTTAATGACTCCAATCCTCTAAGGCTCGAAACCTCTTATCTAGCGTAGGCTCCAACCTAGTCTTCTTGAGGACTCGAATCCTCTAGGGCACAAACCCTATGACTTTGTTCTTCAAGGTAGGTTTAACAATTCTTCAAGGATTTCTATATGTTCTGCAATAATCTTTGATAATATCTTCAAGATTTCCTTCAACGATGACCTCAAATAATCTCCAAAATATTTAGTTCATCAATGCCAATGTTAGTAGCCAGACTAGGTGCAACAACCCTTGTCAAAAACCCATGTAATAAAGTTAATGAAGGCAAAAGAATAAGACCTTGATACTAGGACACGTATTTTAAGCTCAATTTTGGGAAAAAAAATATAGTGATGGGGATGATTTGTGATTAAGTAATGGCTATGGATATTGGCAAAGGAAATGACAAAGGCTTTGGAAAGACATGAGACATTAATTGGCATTTTATTTATGAAGATAATGGAAATTAGGAGAAGAGGAAGGTGAAAAGTCACACATTGCACGTGTTGAAATGTTGTAGCAAGAATATTCCAACTTTAATTTGTCCTTGAATTAAAATTCGAAATTATTCTCACCAGTTGCTTGAAAAATAATTAATTAATTCATCTTGAGTTAATTAGTTGGAGAAATTCAAGTTAAAAGTCTTTGTGAAGTCATGCAACAGTTATCCCTTAAATTAAGGAGATAAGGATGAGTTGTATTTTAGTTGTAATTAGTTAGCTTAGTTAACTAACTTATGTCCAGTTAAATTATTTCCAAACAATTTGAGGAACTAATTATGAGTTTAGTCAGTTAATGCATGGATGCATCAAACTAGTGTACTCCAGATACTAAAGATTCTCTCGTAAATAACTCATACATATCTATTCAGAGAAAGATCCAGTTGAGATTAAAGACAGGGATAACGTACTATTAGTTGCCAGAATTTTCCTATAAAGAAAACTCTTGCATGCAAAAGGAATTATTCCTTGAGGATTGCGTAGTTTTACAGGAGGATCACCCAGGAGAATCACCCAGGAGAATCAATGCAAGGAAATAGGAAGCTTAGAGGGAATAACATAAGACTTGTGAGAAGCTTTGATTTGCTATGAGCATCTAGGAGGATTGTACCGAGAGCTGGCTAGCTGTCATAGCTAAAGCTATGTTTAATCCTGAGATATTTCCACTTGTATGATAATATAGATAGTGGTGTTTTTAGCTAAGGCTTTCCCCAGAGTATTCTTTTATGTTTCACGTGCATTGATTATGTTTCTAGTTATATGTGTTCTGCTTGATCTTTCTCAAATCTATTAAGCTTCCACAAGATTGATTGTAGAAGTGGATTAAGTATTTCTCTTTCATTGTGTTGCATTATCAGGTTAATCTACAGTGAGAATTTCTATATGGTATCATAGAAAAGGTTATCATAGTTATGAACAATATACAAAGAAGAGAATTTGATGTTTGAAGTTCAGGATTGTAGGTACAAATCGAATTCATCTCATACTTCAGGTTGGTCAATGGTGTTCTATGGCTTGAGAGTAGAGTATGCCTTAGAAGGTAGCTCAAATTAGATAGCATGGATGGATATAAGAAAGTAGTATTAAAAGACAATGGTTTGAAGGATTTCATTGATCAAGAAATCCCCAAGCTAGCTACAACTAATGCATAAGAATTGGATGAATGGAAGAAGTGTGTGGCGAAGGCGAGACGAATTCTTATGGAGGGCGTTCAAGACAATATTGTCTTGAGTCTCCATGTGAAGGAAACTCTATTTTCAATGTGGAAGATATTAAAGGAATTCTATTAGAACTGTAGTGACTAGAGGAAACTAAGGCTCAAGGATAAGCTTCAGAAAATTAAGATGGAGAAGGGTGATACTATTGTACATATGTAAACAAGCTTACCACTTGCAGAGATGAGCTTTGTAGTGTGGGAATAACTACTATTGATGATGATATGGTGAGCCTTGCTCTCCTTGGTCTTCTAAAGAGCTGGAATAGCTGTCAGGACTCTCTGAATGGAAGAAAGAAACTGCCAGATTGGGAATGACTCTGGTTGGATCTCATGCAGGAGTTAATCAAGAGGAGCATGCGAGATGGTTCTTCATCAAAGAATGATGATGAAGGAAATGTAGCCTTAGTGAGTAAGGAAAGGAAAGGGGAAGGGAAGGCTTTCGATTCCAAATCGAATTCTTCTCCTGGAGGGAAGAAGGGCGACAAATCTAAAGTGTGATGCTTTAATTTTCATGAGATGGGACATTATTCAACTAATTGCCCACTGAAGAAGTCCAAGAAGGGATCCTCGAAAGGATCAGAAGGTGAGGCATTAGCCTCTCAGTTCGAAATGGACTTCACCCTCATCGCATGCACGGTTTCATCGATGGTCGGTTGTGTTTGGTATCTTAACAGTGGCGCCTCATTCCCCATGATTGGCAATAAAATTTTATTCAGTACCTTGGAGGAGAAAGACATCAAGATGCGTATAGAGATGGGTGATGACAGAAAGTAATGTGTTTTAGGAGAAGGCACAATTGCTTTTCAGAGGGAGCATGGAGCTCCTCTCACCTTGATTGATGTGAAGTATGTGCCTGGACTGAAGAAGAACTTGGTATCAATCGAGATGTTGGAGGATAAAGGCTACGATGTTTTCTTCAATAAAGGAAAGGTGTTCCTAAGACACATAGCCATGGGTCAAACCAAGAGGATTCGAATTCAAGTGGAGAATCTCTATAAATTAGAGGTAGATGACTGTGCTGCATTGAGTTCGAAAGAAAATTGGTGCAAAGCCAAAAATATTGATGAGTTATGGCACAGGAAGTTGGGCCATTTGCATCATGGGGCCTTGGAGATAATGTAGCAGATATCTACAGGACTTCCCAAAGGTAAACTTGAGCATGTTGACACATGCAAAGGTTTTACCTTGGGAACGTACTCCAAGTCTTCCTTTGATGATTAAGATAGTCAAGTAGAAGCAATCTTAGAGTGAGTTCATACTGATTTGTGTGGACCATTCTCGAAAACATCCACTGTGAAGCAAAGGTATTATGTGATTTTCATTGATGATTTTTTTCATAAATGCTGGATTTTTTTCATGCGAAGAAGAACCAAACCTTCTCAAAGTTTTGTTAGTTCTAAGCTTTGGTTGAGAAATAGTCAGGGAAGAAGATGAAGGCCTTGAGAAGTGACAATGGTGGAGAGTATGTCTCTCAAAAGTTTAAGGAATTTTGTGTAGTGGAAGGAATTAAGCGGGAGTTGACGACACCCCATAACCCACACCAGAATGCGGTGGCCGAGAGGAAGAATAGAATGATTATAGGGGTAGCATGAGCGATGGTGCATGACCAAGGCCTTCCACTTCATTTGTGGGCTGAGGCATGTAACACAACACTCTATTTTTAGAATAGAAGCTCGCTTCACATAGTTTAGATGAAAATACCAGAGGAAGCTTTCCCCAGTAAGAGACCAGATGTGCATCACTTCAGGATCTTTGGCTCATCAATATATTGCCATGTGACAAAGGATGCATGGAAGAAGCTTGAGCTAACAGCTAAATTGGGGATACTTGTGGGGTACACTGATACACCCCACAACTATCGGGTGTACTTGCCTACCAGTCGGAGTAGAGTGGTTCATAGAGATCGTAAGTTTGATGAGCATAAGACCATATAGGTTTCCCTTGAGAGGGAGCTCCAACTAGAGGCTGTGGAGGAACTTTTCATTCCTAATGAGGAGGAGCCTCAGAGTGATGCATAGCAACTGCATGTAGAGGTTCTAGGAGTGGAGACGTCCACTTAAGCACAGTCTTTCAAGGATGGATGGAAGCGCAAAAGAGAACCTGATACATTGTTGTCAAATGCAAGAGAGAATGTGGGAGAACCATCTTCTCAGTGCAGATAGAGGAGGTTGCCTAAGAGGTACACTAGATACATCGCCATTACTGGGGAATGTGTTGAGACTGAGCCATCTTCCTTTGAGGAAGAAGTGTTGCAGTTGATTTGGGTTAATGCTATGGTGGTGGAGTATGACTCCATAGTTCAATACAATGTTTGGGATGTGGTTCCAAGACCGGAGAACAAGTCAGTTGTGAGTTCCCATTGGCTTTACAAAGTAAAGCAAGTTGTCGATGGTAGTGTGGAGTATCATAAGGCAAGATTTGTTGCCCATGGTTTCTCACAGGTTGCAGGGATCAACTATGATGAGACTTTTTCTCTTGTATCAAGGTATTCATCTATCAAATCGATGTTGGCACTATTATCACAGATGGGTTGGATGATCCATCAGATGGATGTGAAGACTACATTCCTCAATGGCAATGTTGAGGAAGAGGTGTACATATAGCAGTCAGAAGGTTTTGAGACATTTGATTGTGAGTCACGTGTGTGCTGACTCAAGAGAGCTTTGTATAGGCTGAAGCATGCACATCGTGCTTGGTACACCAAGATTGACAACTACTTCAGTGGGTTGGGCTTCACCAAGAGTGAAGTGGATTCAGACCTATACCACATCATGGTGGAAGGTAAGCAGTTGATCATTGTACTTTATGTTGAAGGTCTCATATTGACAGGTAATGATGAGTTGTTTATGTCTTGCAAGGAGGACCTTGCAAGATAATTTGAGATGAAAGACATGGGTCTCATGCATTACTTCCTTGGCATGGAAGTATGGAAGAAGAATGGGGAGTTGTTTGTGTCTAAGGGCAAGTATGTCAATGAGATACTCAGGAGATTCCACATGGAGAAGTGCAAGCCCATGCAGACTCCTCTAGTAGGTAACTGGAGGAAGAAGGATGCTACTTCAGGAGAAGTAGTAGAGGCTACTATGTACAAGCACCTTGTGGGCTCACTTATGTACTTAGTGAACACACAACCAAATTTGTGCTATGCAGTGAATCAGCTAAGTCAAGCTATGCTTCAGCCTACCAATATGTTTTGGAAGGAGGCTAAGCATGTATTGAGATACCTCAGAGGCACATCTTAGTATGGATTATGGTATAGATAGACAGAGGGAGTGAAGCTATTGGGCTTCACTGATGCAGGTTGGGCAGGGAGGCGATCACATCCAAAGAGCACATCAACTGGAATTTTCAACTTTGGGTCGGCGACAGTTTCTTCTTACAACAATAAAAAAGGTCGGTTGCACTCCGCATGACAGAGCCCGAATACATGGCTACAAGTTAGGCAAGTGAGGCCATCTAGATGCAGAAAATTTTAGCTAGTTTGTTTGATTAGAGGATGGATCCAACTATGATCTATTGTGATAATCAAATTTGTATCAAACTCTCTCAGAATCCAGTATTTCATGACACGTCCAAGCACATTGACATTTGGTATCATCATCTCAGAGACTGTGTGGCGAGGAAGATCATGTTGTTGCAGTATATTCCGACCGAGGAGCAAGATGCTGACATTTTGACTAAGGCATTGTAAAACTATAAATTTGAGTTCCATGGAGACAGGATCAGGGTGGAAGATAATCCATTTCTTGTTGAGAAGGAGTGTTGAAATGTGGCAACAAGAATATTGCAATTTTAATTTTTCCATGAATTAAAATTCGAATTTAGTTTGACCAACTCCTTGAAAAATATTTAATTAATTCATCTTGAGTTCATTAGTTGGAAAAATTCAAGTTAGAATTCTTTGTGTAATCATGCAATAGTTATCCCTTAAGTTAAGGAGATAAGGATGAGTTTTATTTGAGTTGTATGCAGAACGAATTCACTCCTTGAGGATTGCGCAATTTTACAAGGTGTTAGATCAGTGTGAGTGATCAGTGTTACACTTGGTAATAAGAGAATCACCCAGGAGAAATAATGCAAGGAAATAGGCGGCTTGGAGGGCAGAGGAGAAGCCTTGTGAGAAGCTTTGATTTCCTGTGAGCATCCAAGAGGATTGTACTAACAGATGGCTAGCTATGAGAGCTAAAGTTGTGTGTAATCCTGAGATATTTTCACTTGTATGATAATACAGATAGGTGGGTTTTCAGCTGAGGCTTTCCCCAGAGTATTCTTTTGTGTTTCATTTGCATTGATTCTGCTTCTAGTTATATGTTAACTACTTGATCTTACACAAATCTATTAAGCTTCCGCAAGTTTGATTGTAGAAGTAGATTAAGTATTTTGCTTTAGTTGTATTGCATTATCAGGTTAATCTATAGTGAAAATTTCTATGGCACATGAGGAGGAAAATGAAGGAAAATAATGGAAAATTGAAAAGAAATAGAGGCATCATTAATAAAAAGACGTCTAAGAACAAGTTGAAATTTTTTTGTCAGGTTTAGCTTGGAGTTGTCTATTC
>APFE030261126.1:2934-24623 GCA_000404065.3 Pinus taeda | reverse complement strand
TAAATTCCTCTAGAACACTATAAATACAGGCATTGGGCCAAGAGAGGGGAGGTTGAAAGCTGAACATTCCAAAGGGTAGATGCTGCTGGAATTAGGACTTCCATTGTAAGCTTGTGAGGAGAGATTACAATCCTTTCTTGTTTCATTTGGAAGTGGGTGAGCTTGTCAAAGTAGAGGAAAACTCTTGCTGGACCCTGGGAGGAACTTGCACAACACCAAGGCTCAGGTTGTAATGGTTTCTTTTTTGTTTCCTTAATACAAATAAGTCCATTCTTCTCAATGATTTATTGTTAATGAATTGTTTCATATACTCCTTGGTCTATATGTTGAATATTCTTTGTTTTATGGAATATTCAGGTGTTATGTAATCGTTTGATTGTTAGTGTATGCAGGTTTCAAAGTGAAGGAGGAGCTCATCTGGATCAACGAAGCTAGGCTGCTACAACAAGCGTTGGACCTAAGGTAAGATCGAAAAACACTTGGTTTCTCATAGGATAACGTATATTTAGAGAAGGATTGCTCTTACTTGTTTTGTTTGTCACTAGAGAGTCTTAGACTCCTAGGGAGGTTAGTTTTGTCAGCAAAAATAACTCTTTCCGCATGACACATGCTTTTGATCATTGGATTAGGCAAAGACCTTTTGTTAATAATTAAGGAAGACTTTAAAAAGTAGGTGGCTAAAACCAATTGTTTTTGTATGTAGTCCCTAGTGTGATATGCACTCAAAGTTATGAATATGCTCATTTTACATCAGATATAGGTGAGCTGAGACAAGCCTCTTGGATGGCCTTTTACTTCTAGTAAGGAAAAGCAAGGACATTGAGTAGAAATTTTATGATTGTTACTTTGTGAATTCCTTTTACAAAACTATTTGTCATCATTTATCTTCTCTCTTTTCCTATTCTCTTATCTATTTTCTTATTAGTCTCATTAGATTTTGGTTGTTATTGGAAACCCTGATCTTTTTGTGTTACCTATTCAACCTACTTTTTCAGAAGCCATATTAATGCTACTTTTCTTATGATGGTCTACAAGATATGTAAATCCACCATGAAGATAGCATTTGCACCTGTTGTGGAATTATGTTCCATATATTTTGGATAAATAGGCAGTTTACACCTCTACGAATTACAAGTAGAAAGCTCATTGGAAGTGTTGACCAAATGAATTAGTAAAACATGCTTACTCTTTTGGCTTGCGTAGGAAAGGAGATTAATTCTGTTTATTTTAATTAATGTAAAATTTTCACACTTTTGTAATTATGAAAATTACCATCAAAGAGTTCTTGAGTTATGATGAAGTGAATAATCCAAACAGGTGATCTATGTAGTTAAGGGTGCTCACATCTTGTCAACATATATGCATACTCACTTCTTAGTGAGCCCCTTATGTTGACTAGATCCATATAAGACCACCTTGACCATACCTGCCAAACATCAATTTTTGAGAGGGATATTGGGCATCCAAGGTGATTGTTGTGATAAACTAAAGTGTTCAATGTATTTTCATTATTACTATACTTTATCAAACTCCTTTGAGTCTTGATGCCTTGCATGTCTTTTCAATTAAGGAAAGGGGAATTGAAAGGTACATTATCATTTCATTTTGCTCGTTAATTTCCTAGAATATGACAATGAGGTTTGCCATATGAAATTTCAACAAGAGTTTAAATTGGTTTTTTGGAGTATGTAAGGGATAATCGAAGATAACTATTTTTTCATTTGTGAGAAGTAACTACTCTAAAATCTTTGGCAATGCTTCAAAAGCAAGGTAATTGTAAAGAAGGTTCATTGTTGTAACACTAATTACTATCTACATAATTAACTTCTTCCCGACACCAAAACAAACTAGGAAAAATCATATCAAAGATGTTAAACCAATGAAATAAACTCTTAAAAATTAAGATTATCTTCAGGTTTTTACTGAAGTCATTGATTGAAGCTTCATTAATTTCTTTTTTTAATTAAATATTAAGAGGTACTATAAATGTACTGGGTCTCAAAGGAGATTATATTTTTAAAAATAGCACAATATAAATGTAGTGTGTTCCAAGGACATTATAGTTTCACAAATCACACAACCAACAAGATTAACAAAGAACAAAAAGATTAACAAGTGGCCAACTACTAGAAAATGTCATAAAATTGTCATAAATTTCATTGTCACATAAGATACTGTGTCCACTTAATCACTTAATTTTTGTGTTGATTGAACATGTCATTTTATAAGGGAGGTGGCCAACTACTATAAAATGTCATAAAATTGGCTTATATGTGATTGTCATACAAGGTATTATGTTCACTTGATTTTTATGTTGTTGTTGTTATTGTATAAATTTGTTTGAAAATGTTGTTTATATTAATAATTCATTTCTCTACTTTTAAATTATTGTAATTTATTTTTGTTATATATATATATATATATCTATATATCTATATATATCTATATATATATATATAAGAAAAGAAAGAAACACTTTGTAGAAATATTTTTTTAATCTATTTTTTGGCATTTATTAATGTGAATTAGGATGTTTAATTTGGTAGGGATATTGATTAAGGAAACAACAAAGGCTCCAAATCATAGATTAATTATGATATCTCCTATATAAAGTTCAAAACCATCATTAAAGCTAGTCCATTGAATAACAATGTCCCCTCCCCACATGCACATAGAGATATTTATTGTTAAATGCATTTATAACTCATTATGATAAAGATGATGTAGGGGTTTATGAATATATGAAATTTAAAAACCAGAAAAGGAAAAATTTTGAAAAAATCCTTAGGCCTTCATAAGGGGACCATGTTGTACCTCTCAGTCATAACGATGGGTTACTTTCGTATTACAGTGTCATTTAGAAGGTATCAAACTCTATATGGAACAAGTGACAACATTAACATTTCATGTTGTGAATTTACCAATAAAATAGTATATTGTTGATAATGTTCAATATGTCATGGAATTAGTAATATATAGCCAAATTACGTTGATGTCGTGACAATGAAAAATTATTAAAAGGTTTTCATTCTGGATTTAGTACAGGATTTCATGGCCTGTATACTTTTGATTAGGGTCATAAAATTTGAAATTTTTTTTATATTTTTATTTTTTATTTTTTTTTATAATATTAACATTTTAATAAACTTTAATTTTTTTATATTTTTTTAAATATTAATAGTGTGTATATATATGTGTATATATATATATATATATATAGATATATATTAATTTTAAATATTCCTAATTTTTTTGGATACATGCTTATTGTACATAGTATGAAGAAAATTGTGTACTATTTTTCATATTCACTCAATAAATAAATAAATAAATAAATATATGAGATGTAATAAAAAACAAAAAACGATATACATATTTGATTAGTTTTATCTAAAAACATAATATAGCATTATTAATTTCACTTTCACTCTATTATATAACAGAAATTTATATATATATATATATATATATATATATATATATATATATATATATTATATATATATATAGTTTATAAATCTTGAATGTGTTAGGATATTCCAATGCATAGGAAATAGTTAAGTATAACTTGGTCTAGTGTAGAGTTAGGTAAAGTAATCCAATGGTTCAGTCTCTCCTCAGTATTACCGACACTTGACCTATGGCTTAGCTCCCGATTGGTCCATGATATCTATTTAAAGAGAATGGAGGGTCATTTGTAAGGTGACCATTAATGAGAGAATATTTTGTAAATTTTCTTTCTTTTACATTAATATAATTCCTAAAGTGGTCGTGTTGGCTTTGGCTGTGGATTGTTTCCCTCTTTGAGGGTTTTCACCACATCAAGAATACTAGTGTACTGATCTAAGATATGTTTTTAAGCAGTGTCCTTTGGTCCTCTATCTAAGGAGCTTACCTTGTAAATTCCTACATGGTACTAGAGATATTTGAGGGTCGCATCCGTTGGTGATCCAGATCTGAACCTAGTACAACTGCATCCAACTGTTGTTTCTTAGATCTACTATTTCTGACCACTTTCGGGCTGAGTTGACTTCCCTATTGTGTTAGGAGCATATGTTCCAGTGAGGAACCCCTTTCATTTGTGAAAAGGTTTTCATAGCCCTAGCTACATCATTTTAAAGATTTGGAGGTATATAGTCTTTATTTGCAGTTTTAGTTTTTTATCTCTCTGTTTATTTTAGTTTATTTAACTCTCAGTTTTTTATTACCGGATCCATACCTTTAATTTCTATGTATTCTCTTTTCCCTGCAACTCTATGCGATTTAGGAAAATCAAAAACAAAGGAATGATTTTTCTCATGTGTATGCTCTTTTCTGTCGCGCCTTAGTGTGATCTTGGAAAATCAAAAACATTGAGGAAAATATTTAGTTTCTGACGAAATCTAATTTAAAGCCATAAGGTTTGGTTTTTTTTTGCATCGCCATTTTGGGTTGTGTGGTTTTTTGTTTTGTAGGCAAAAAGGGTTTTCTCAAGTAAGCACGCACTCCAAAGCTTCAGTGACAAAAAAACAACCCTTTCTTGTAGAAATTTATAGGGTAAGTTCCTCAAACAGAACACTAAAGGATACCGATCACAAACAGATCACAAATCAATACACTATTATTGTTGACATGGTTAAAACTCGTTTGGTCCATGATCTCTATTTAAAGAGCACGGAGGGCCATTTGTAGGGTAACTGTTCATGAGAGACGCTTATGTGAATTTTGATTCTTTTATTAATAAATTACCTAAAGTGGTTGCGTTGGCTCAAGCAGTGGACTATTTCCCTCTTTGAGGGTTTTAACCAGATCAACAATACTGGTTTATTGATCTAGAATATGTTTGTGAGTGGTGTCCTTTAGTGTTCTATCTAAGGAACTTACCCTATAAATTCCTACATTGCATCAAGAGTTATTTCAGGGCCGCATCAATTGGTGATCCAAATCTGAAGCCGGTAGAACTGCATCCGACTGTCGTTTTCTAGATCTACTGTTACTGATTGTTTTTGGGCCAAGAGGACTGCGCTATTGTGTTAGAAGCATTTGTTCTAGTGAGGAACCCATTTCTTTTGACATCAAAAGGTTTTTGGTAGCCCTAGGTACATAATTTTTAAGATCTTGAAGTATACAATGTTTATTTATAGTTTCTAGTTATTTGCTCTCTATTTATTTTGGTTCATTTAGCTCTTTATTTTTTTTATTACCGGACATATACCTTTCATTTCTACATATGCTCTCTACCCCATGACTCTGTGCGATCTGGGCAAATTAGAAACAAAAAGGAAGGATTTTTCTCATGTGTATGCTCTTTTCCACCGTGCCTTAGTGTGATGTCAGAAAAATAGAAACATTGAGGAAAATATTTAGTTTCCAACTAAAGCTAACTTCAAGCAATAAGATCTATTTCTTTTTGTATGTCCATGTTGGGTTTTGTGTTTTTTGTTTTGTAGGAAAAAAAGAGTTTTCTCAAGTAAGCACACACTCCAAAGCTTCAGTGACCAAAAAAAAAATCCCCTTTCCTTTTTTCCAAAAATTACTAATCTTTTAATCTAGCTCACTTCATCCAAAGCTAGTTTATGAGAATAGAGGTCTTGAGTTCAAGTATTTCTCTTTGTCGAGCTAATTAGATTAAGTTTAGAAATGGGGTAGACTTTTTTTAAAGATAACATTATCATTCATTTCCTTACATTCTTGCACTTCGTCGGCATCTTCAACAACCTTTCTTCAAAAATCCATAACTTCTTCATCCTGAAGCTGTTTTCAGACCCTTTTTTTAATCAGCATAGTTTTTCAAGATCTTTCCATTGGATCACTTAGTTTCAACATCTATAGCTTCAGTTTCTATTAAAATGGAAATTCCATGCCAATTTATTCTTGACACCACCAACTACTTCCAATGGTGGTCCTACATTGTGGATTTACTTAGAAGTAAAGGTCTTTACAGAATAGCTTTAGGCAAAGAAACCAAACCAAAAGATGAAGATAAGGCAGCCAAATAGGAAAATAGGAAAGATCAAGCACATGGGTTGATAGGGATGTCTATTTCTCCAGACCATAGATTCCATATCATAGAACTTGATATTCCTAATGAGGCAATGAAACAGATCACTAAAGTTTTTGGAATTAAAAATGAACTTAGAGCCCATCAACTCGAAAATGAGTTACTTACATTGGACCCTATTAATTTTTCTTTCATTGAAGATTTTTTGTCCAAGTTCAAGACCCTTAGACTTCTCTTGGAAGGTGTTTAGGTTAAGAAAGAAGATGGTAACCTTATCTATTCCATTCTTACTAAGTTTGGACCAGCCTACTCTGTGTTTGTTTCCACTTCCATTCTATAAGAGAATCGTTCATTTCTCAAGGACAAGACTACAAGCCCCATTCCTTTGATGCCTTTTGTGATTCTTTAATTTCAGAACAAGAAAAAATCTTACATCTTGGTCTTCTTAATCTTGGAAACTCTTCTAAGAAAGCCTTAGCCACCCAACAGCAACCAAATTCAAAGAATCCTAAGAAGTCATACCCTAAAAAGAATGGTCCTAAACCAAACAAGGGTCCTAAGCCATTTCAATCTAAAAATGAAAAATCATTTCAAAAAAATGATAAGGCAAATAAAAACAAAGGGAACAAGACTGATAGACATTGCCACTTTTGTAATTGACATGGCCACTTAGAATCCAAATGCTTTAAGAGTATGGAAGCCTTGTAAGCAACAATGAAGAAGCATAACATCCATTTGGAGCACTCAACAACTTCAACTTCATCTTGAGGAATAACACTTTCTACATGTGGTTGTCAAGCATCTCGATTTGGATATGCACTAAATGTATCTTCTTCTTCTCAATCTCATGAGTGGCTCATTGATTCTGGAGCTTCTTATCACATGGCCAAAAGCAAAGGCATGTTTTCTTCTTTAAATGATTGTAACATCAAAAATATATATGTTGGTGATGATATATCTCTTAATGTTGCAGGGACTGGAACTGTTCATATAGAAAATGGTCAATTCAATGATGTATAATGTGTTCCAACCTTATATTGCAACCTTCTATCTGTATATCAGATAACTCACTCAAGTGAAGGTAAAATCATTGAATTTTCACCTCACGATGTTGTAATTAAGGACCTAAGAGATCCTAGACAGATTTTAGCTACTAGCATTGTTGATGATTCTACAAGGTTGTATAAGTTTAACAAATTTAGTTCATCAAATATTCCCTTTGTATTTGTTGCTCATAATGACGAAGTGAGAAAACTTTGGCATGAGCGATTACGTCACTTAAACTATCGCTCCCTTCAGAATCTATGTAAAGAAAATATGGTGACAAGTATTCCAATGGTATCTTGCAGAGATGGTGTTTGTTCCAGATGTGTACCTGGAAAACATCATCAGGATAGTCTTGAAAAACATTCCTCTTAGCGCGCCTCGACCCCTTTATAGCTTGTGCATAGTGATTTATGTGGTCCACTACCAATTGTTTCATTGTCTAGCTACAAGTATTTCTTAACTTTCATTGATGATTTGTCCATATGCACTTGGGTATACTTATTAAAACTCAAGAGTGAAGTATTTAACATGTTTTTGGCCTTTAGGGCCTTTGTTGAAAAATAATCTGGACATCAAATTCTTAAGATAAGATCTAATAATGGCAGAGAATATTGTTAACAAAAAATTCATCAACTTTTGCACTGAGAATGGAATTCAAATGCAACACAGTGTTCCATATACTCCACAACAAAATGGTGTAGCTGAAAGGAAGAATCACACCTTAAAGGAAATGGCTAATTGTATGCTTCAATCTAAAGGACTTAGTCTTAATTTTTTGGGCAGAAGCAATTAACTATGAAAATTACATAATAAATCACACTCCTACTAAGGCATTAAAGGATATGACTCCAAAAGAAGCATGGAACTCAAGTAAACCAGATGTAAGTCACTTTCGTGTTTTTGGAAGAGAAGCATGGGCCCATATTCCAAATGAGAAACATAAAGCTTTAGAACCTAAGAGTGAAAAATGTATTTTTGTTAGATATTCTAAATATGTCAAAGGATACAGACTTATTCCACTTAAGTCCAAAGATGTTATCATTAGAAGAGATGTAAAGTTTGCTGAAAATATATCGGCCTACGAGCCTAGTTCGGCAAATGTGCTGCCTCTCTCTATCCCTTCTACTTTTGAAAATATTTCTTCTTTAGATGATGATAGCGAGGATGAAAATCCTCCCCCACCTTCTCAGGATCCTCCTTCAGATCCTCAACTTCCAAAATCGGTTTGTGCTACTCACTATGTAGCAGGTGCTCTTTCCGATGATCCTATAGATCAGCGACATACACGTTCTCAGTTCGATAGAGCCTCTTATTTACTATTTCAAGCTTTAGCTAACTATGATCCTGACACCTTTGTAGAAGCTTCGGGCCATCCAAATTGGGACACAGCTATGAATGAAGAATATCATTCATTATTGGCAAATGATACATGGGATCTTGTTCCCCTTCTAGAGGGACAAAAACTTGTTAGATACAAATGGGTTTACAGAACCAAGTATGGACCAGATGGAAAAGTTGATAAACATAAAGCTCGTCTTGTTGATAAGGGTTTTTAACAAGCTGGAGGCATTGACTATACTAAAACCTTCTCCCCTATTTCCAAGAACTGTATCCTCCTTATTCTTTCCCTTGTTGCCTCTTTCAAATGGGAAGTCCATCAAATGGATTTTAAATCTGCCTTCTTGCATGGGGACTTGCATGAAGAAATCTATATGGAACAACCTACTGGCTTTATACAAACAGACTCCAACCTTGTATATCAGCTTAAGAGATCCCTTTATGGTCTCAAGCAAGCCCCTCGGGCTTGGTATGCCAAAATGGATAGCTTTCTTTTAGAAACTCGGTTTTCTAGGTGTCATTCTAACAATACTATCTACACCAAGAAAGTGGGAAAGTCTCTTATCATTCTTGTTCTTTATGTTGATGATATTATCTTTATTGGTAGTGATACCAACCTTATAAACCACGTGAAGTCCTGCCTTAAAAAGAAGTTCGAAATGACAAACTTAGGACACTTGCATTATTTTCTTGGTCTTCAAGTCTTACAATCCAAGGAAGGTATTTCCCTTTCGAAGTCCAAGTATGCATGTGATCTTCTACACCATTTTCACATGGAAGGTTGTAAGCTAGCCCTTTCTCCCTTTCAGTTTGTAGCCAAACTTTCAGTCACTTGTACTTCCCCTGAAGTTGATGCTACCTTATACCATGAACTTGTAGGAAAACTTTTGTATCTGACCCATACTCGTCCTAACCTTTCCTTCGTTGTTGGCCTTATTTCTTGGTTTATGCAAAACCCACATGAAAGTAATTGGAAAGAAACTAAAAGAATACATCATCATGTTCGAGGTACAATTCAATTTGGGATTCATTACAGTGTAGAAGCATCTCCTCTATTGTTTGGTTTCACTGATTCTGATTGGGCTGGTGACCTTGATGATTGGAAGTCTACTGTAGGTTATGTGTTCACTCTTGATTCAGGACCTATTACATGGGCTTTCAAGAAACAAAGTGTCATTTCTCTTTCTTCAGCAAAAGTAGAGTATCTTGGTGCCATAGAAGCTAGTAAGAAAGCCCTGTGGCTTCGTTAGATCCTGCCAGATTTTCGCTTTCAGTAGCAACATCCGACTACACTTTGGTGTGATAATGAAAGTGTCATTTAACTATGCAAAGATCCATTCCAACATCAGCACAAAAACACATTGAATTGCACATGCACTTCATCAGAAAGCTTGTTCACGACCATGTTCATGAAGTGCAATATTGTTCAACAGATGATCAAGTCGCAGACATCTTTACAAAAGCTCTCATAGAGGTGAAGTTTACAAGCTTCGATTTATGGTTGGAGTTTAGGAAGTTGTCACTAAGGGGGGATAGGATCTAATGCCTCCTTCCTTCTCCTATTGTGTCATATTTGTACATCATTCAATCCTACCCCAAGTTATTCTTAAGGGGGGATGTTAGGATATTCCGACACATAGGAAATAGTTAAGTATAACTTGGTCTAGTGTAGAGTTAGGTAAAGTGTGTTTCTTTACTATGTACTTTTATAACTTACAATCTGGTGGTCACGATATGTAGAGATCTGATGGTTCATTCTCTCATCGGTATTACCAATTCTTGATATGTGGCTTAACACCTGATTGGTCCATGATCTCTATTTAAAAATCATGGAGGTTCATTTGTAGGGTAATCGTTCATGAGAGAAGATTATGTAAATTTTCATTCTTTTATTAATAAATTTCCTGAAGTGGTCGCGTTGACTGAAGCAGTGGACTGTTTCCCTCTTCGAGGGTTTTAACCACGTCAGCAATACTGGTGTATTGATATGTGATCTGTTTGTGACTCGTGTCCTTTGGTGTTCTGTCTGAGGAACTTACCCTGTAAATTCCTACATTCCTCTTTTCTAAAAACTACTAACCTTTTAAACTAGCTCACTTGGTCCAAAGTTACTTTATGAGAATAAAGGTCTTGGGTTCAAGTGTTTCTTTTTGTTGAGTTACTTTTTCAAAAAGCACATGTAACTTATGTTTTAAAGTTACTTTACGTAAAACTGTTCTCACCCATTATAAAAAGTGTGTCACTTATAGTTCTAAAGTCACTTTATCTTTTATTTAAGTTACAATTTAGTGGGTATCCCATAAAGTACCATTGTAAAAGTGACTTTCACTTATTTATAAAAGTGGCTCACATAATTTTATTTTTTTTAAAGTGATCTAATTAGATTACATTTGGAAAGAGGGGGGATTTTTTTTTTAAATATAACATTATCATTCACTTCTGCAAATTCATGTACTTCGTCAGCATCTTCAACAACGTTTCTTCAAAAAGTCATAACTTTTTCATCTGGAAGTTATTTTCAGAGCCATTTTTTTTTAATCGACCTAAATTTTCGAAAACTTTCCATTGGATCACTTAGTTTCTTCATATACAACTTTACTTTCTATTAAAATTGAAAGTCCATGACAAGTTATTATTAACAACACCAACTTACTTCTAATAGGTTTCCTACATGGAGGATTTACTTAGAAGTAAAGGTCTTTATAGAATAGCCTCAGGCCAAGAGTATAAACCTAAACATGAAGATAAGCAATCCAAATGGGAAAATAGGCAAGATCAAGCACTTGAGTTGGTAGGGATGTCTATTTCTCCAGACCTTAGATTCCATATCACAGAACTTGATACCCCTACTGAAGTAATGAAAGAACTCAATAAAGTTTTTGGAATTAAAAATGAAATTAGATCCCATCAACTCGAAAATGAGTTGCTTATGTTGGAACTCAATAATTTTTCTTCCATTGAAGATTTGTTGTCCAATTTCAAGACCCTTAGACTTCTCTTCAAAGGTGATAAAGTTAATAAAGAAGATGGTAGCCTTATCTATTCTATTCTTACTAAGTTGGGATCAGCCTACTATTTGTTTGTTTCCACCTTCCATTCTAGTAGAGAAGCCTTTATTTATTAAGTACAAGACTACAATTGCCCCTCTTTTGATGCCTTTTGTGATTCTTTAATAAGAGAACAAGAAAAACTCTTACATCTTGATCTTCTTAATCTTGGAAACTAGTCTAATAAAGCCTTAGCCACCCAGCATCAACCAAGTTCAAAGAATCCTAAGCAGCAACATCCTAAAAATAATGGTCCTTAATCAACCAAGTATCCTAACCACTTTCAGTCTCAAAATGAAAAATCAATTCAACAAAATGACAAGGCAAATAAAAATAAAGGGAAGAAGACTGATAGAAATTGCAACTTTTTTAATCGAGATGAAAACTTAGAATCCAAATGCTTTAAGAGGATGGAAGCCTTGGAAGCAACAATAAAGAAGCATAACATCCATTTGAAGCACTCTTCAACTTCAACTTCATCTTCAAGAATAACACTTTCTGCATGTGTTTGTCAAACATCTCAATCTGGTTATGCACTATATGTATATTATTTTCTCATTCTCATGAGTGGCTCATTGAATCTGGAGCTTCTGATCACATGGCCAAAAACAAAGCCATGTTTTCTTCTTTAAATGATTGTAACACCAAAAATATATATGTTGGTGATGATATATCTCTTAGTTTTGTAGGGACTAGAACTATTCATCTAGACAATGGTCAATATAATGATGTAGTATGTGTTCCAACCTTATCGTGCAACCTTCTCTCTATATATTAGATAACTCATTCAGGTGAAGGTAAAATCGTTGATTTTTCTCCTCACAATGTTCTAATTAAGGACCTAAGAGATCCTAGATATATTTTAGCTACTGGAATTGCTGATGATTCTACAAGGTTGTATAAGTTTAACAACTTTGCATCATCAACTCTTCCTTCAGTATTTGTTACTCATAATGATGAAGTTAGCAAGCTTTGGCATGAGTGATTTGGTAATTTAAACTATTTCTCCCTTCACAACTATGTAAAGAAAATATGGTGATAGGTCTTCCAATGGTCTCTTACAAAGATGGTATTTGTTCAAAATGTGTACTCGGAAAACATCATTGGGATAGTTTAGAAGAAAGTGCCTCTTGGCATGCCTTAGCCCCTTTATAGCTTGTGCTTAGTGATTTATGTGGTCCACTTCCAGTTATTTCATTCTCTAGCTACAAGTATTTATTAACATTCATTGATTATTTCTCCAGACGCACTTGGGTATACTTCTTAAAACTGAAGAGTGAAGTATTTAACATGTTCTTAACCTTTACGCATTTTGTTGAGAAACAATCTGGACATCAAATTCTTAAGCTAAGATCTAATAATTGTGGAGAATATGTTAACAACAAATTCATCAACTTTTGCAATAAGCATGGAATTCAAATGCAACATATTGTTCCATATACTCCACAACAAAATGGTGCAGTTGAAAGGAAGGATCGCACCTTAAAGGAAATGGATAATTTTATGCTTCAATCTAAAGGGCTTAGTCTTAATTTTTAGGCAGAATCAATGAACTGTGAAAATTACATAGTAAATCGCACTCCTACTAAGGTTTTAAAGAATATCACTCCAAAAGAAGCATGGAGCTCAATTAAACTAGATGTAAGTCGCTTTCGTGTTTTTGGAAGTGAAGCATGGGCCCATATTCTAGGTGAGAAATATAAAGTCATAGAACCTAAAAGTGAATTTTTTTTTTTTTTGGATATTCTGAAGATGTCAAAGGATATAGACTTCTTCCACCTAAATCTAGAAAATTTATCATTAGAAGAGATGTAAAGTTTGCTGAAAATATATTGGCCTACAAGCCTAGTTCGGTGAATGTTCCACCTCTCTCTATCCCTTCTACTTCTGAAAATATTTCTTCTCCAGATGATGACAACGAGGATGATAACCCTCCACCACCTTCTCGAGATCCTCCTTCAGCTCCTCAGCTTCCAATATGTGTTTGCGCTACTTGGGATGCAGCAGGTGCTCCTGAAGGTGATCCTATAGATCAGCACTGCACATGTTCTCAGTTTGATAGAGGCTTTTCTTTACTGGCTCAAGCTTTAGCGAATTATGATCATAACACCTTTGCAGAAGCTTCATGCCATCCATTTGGGACGCAACTATGAATGAAGAATATCATTCATTATTCGAAAATGATACATGGGACCTTGTTCCTCATCCAAAGGGACGAAAAATTGTTAGATGCAAATGGGTTTACATAACCAATTTTGGACCATATGGAAAATTTGATAAACATAAAGCTTGTCTTGTTGCTAAGGGTTTTTCACAAGTTGAAGGCATTGACTATACTGAAATATTTTCCCCTGTTTCCAAAATGATCTCTATCTACCTTATTCTTTCTCTTGCTACCTCTTTCAAATGGGAATTCCATCAGATGGATGTTAAATATACCTTCTGGAATGGGGACTTTCATGAAGAAATCTATATGGAACAACCTCCTGGATTTATAAAGACAGACTCTATCCTTGTATGTCAACTTAAGAAATCCCTTTATGGTCTCAAGTAAGCCCCTCGGTCTTGGTATGCCAAAATGGATAACTTTCTTTTAGATAATGGCATTTCTAGGTGTCATTCTAACAATACTCTCTACACGAAGAAAGTGGGTAAGTCTATTATCATTCTTATTCTTTATGTTGATGATCTTATCCTTACTGGTAGTGATCTGAACCTTATAAACCATGTGAAGTCTAGCCTTAAAAAGCAACTTGAAATGATAGACTTAGGGCGCTTGCATTATTTTATTGGTCTTGAAGTCTTGCAATCCAAGGATGGTATTTCCCTTTCCCAGCAAAAGTATTCCTATGATCTTCTTCGCCACTTTCACATGGAAGACTGTAATCTAGCCCCTTCTCCCTTTCAGTCTGCAGCCAAACTTTCAGTCACTTGTACTTCCCCTGAAGTTGATTCTATCTTATACCGTCAACTTGTAGAAAAACTTTTGTATCTGACCCATACCGATCCTAACCCTTCCCTTGTTGTTGGCGTTATTGCTTGGTTTATGAAAACCCACATGAAATTCATTGGAAGTCAGCTAAAAGAATACTTTGTTATGTGCGAGGTATAATTTAGTTTGTGATTCATTAAAGTGTAGAAGCATCTCCTCTATTGGTTGGTTTCACTGATTCTGATTGGGCTAGTGACCCTGATGATTGTAAGTCTACTGTAGGTTATGTATTCACTCTTGGTTCTAGACCTATTACATGGGATTGCAAGAAACAAAGTTCCATTTATCTTTCTTTAGTATAAGTATAGTATCATGGCATCATAGAACCTAGTAAGGAAACCATGTGGCTTCGTTAGATCATGTCACATCCTATCAGAGTTTGGCTTTTAGCAGCAACATTTGACCACACCTTGGTGTGATAATCAAAGTGCTATTGAACTATGCAAATATCTAGTCCAACATTAGCGCAACAAACACATTGAACTACACATGCAGTTCATCGGAAAGCTCATTCATGACCATGTTCTTGAAGTGCAATATTTTTCCACCGATGATCAAGTTGTAAGCATCTTTGCAAAGGCTCTCATAGAGGCGAAGTTTACTAAACTTTGATTTATGGTTGGAGTTCAAGAAGTTGTCACTAAGGGGGGATAGGCTCTAATGCCTCCTTCCTTCTCTTATTGTGTCATATTTGTACATGCTTCAATGCTATCCCAAGTTGTTCTTAAGGGGGGGTGTTAGGATATTCCGACACATAGAAAATACTTAAGTATAACTTGGTCTAGTGTAGAGTTAGGTAAAGTGTGTTTCTTTACTATGTGCTTTCGTAACTTACAATCTGACAGTGATGATATGTTCTAGACATGAAGTAATCAAACAGTTCATTCTCTCCTCGGTGTTACTGACACTTGATCCAGGGCTTAACACGAGATTGATCCATGATCTATATTTAAAGAGCATGGAGGGTCATTTATAAGGTGACCATTCATGAGAGAAGCTTATGTAAATTTTCTTTCTTTTACACTAATAAATTTCCTAAAGTGGCTGCATTGGATCAGGCCATGGGTTGTTTCCCTCTTTGAGGATTTTAACCACGTCCAAAATATTGGTGTACTGATCTGTGATCTGTTTGTCAGCGGTGTCCTTTGGTGTTTCTATAAGGAACTTACCTTGTAGATTCCTACATAATGTTGTTATATATGTTAAGGTTTTCATTATATATATATATATATATATATTCCACTACTCCCTAATTCAACAATAAAAGAAACCATGAAATCAATTTGTTCTTGGATTTCGTTGTGTTGATCTAGAGAAATAAACCCTTAATGATTTGTCCTAATGTTTTTAAGATTAGAGATGTGATTGTAAATTAATATAGGAAACTTTCATGAACTCAAGTATTTAGGTTAATTTAACAATAGTAGAAGTTCACATTTTCATTTCCAATTTCCCATCATTCAAATATATGAACTTATCTTCAATGGTGTTCCATATGTCATGGTTCCATGAAATTAAATTTTCTTTATTCTTTTGTTGCAACAATCTGGAGGAGTAATCCCTTGATGATTTTTCAGGATGTTTTTAACATTGAAGTTGTATTTTTATGTCAATATAAGGAAGTTTTATGACTTCAAGTATGTAGATTAATTTAAGAATAACAATGGTTTACATTGCATAGAAGTTTATATTTCATTCAAAGTTTTAAATTTTTATTTTTATTTGATTTTTCACGTGATAAAGGAATGATAGAGGTTGAATTATAAAAAGTCACCCTACAACAATGATAATAAGATTTCTCTTTCACTCAGACTGTAACATATCATATCTGTGTTTATATATGCTCTTTTTCCATATGCTATCCACTTATGATGTTTTTTTTGCAACATTTAGTATAATTGGTAATTTATTTTATTTGATAATTATACATAAAAACGATAATAATAATGATAGATTTAAAATAACTTTAATAAATTACTTAATTTTTTTTATTGGACAGAGGTGAGCTAATTCTCGAACATGCTTTAGCTCGTAACATCTGGAACCCTTCAAACTTGTCACCATGAGAAGACTTGACAATGCCTTTAGTTGGCCGGAGTGTACCTGTTATATTTATTTTAAATATAAACTTATCAAGGTAGAATGGTGAACTCTTTATAATTTGAGGTTTTAAGAGCTGCTTAATTAACATATACCATTTAAAAAAACTAAGCCATTAAAAATCACAATTTAACAAAAAAAAGTTAGTTCACCCCATTCAAAGTCTTTCCAAATAGCAAAACTCTTTTTTTTAGCTCATCTCTTACAATATCTCGGGTCAAATCTAGTGCTATCAGTGCGTTTGGAAACGATTCAACCTTCGCTGGAATGTTACAAGAATTGGCAGTGCAACATTATTAAGGGCGTGCCTCCATTTCTAAATTGTATGGAAGCTCACTCCATGTTCGCTTTATGCTTCAACAGGGATTTTACGTACTTTATAGTTTGGCCTTTATTGCTCTTGAGCTAAGAAACCTTGATACCATAAAACCCAACAAGAATAATAACATGCCCCGATTTTTGTATTTTCCACATGTGGCATTCAGATATTTATATCAATGTATAGAAAGGGAAGTCTTTAGTGTTCAACTCTTAGTTCACACGTGTTTTTTTAAAATAAAAATAAAAATAAAAATAAAAAATTTCTAAAAGGAAAAGAACAAAGCAAAGAACTTTTAAATATTCTAATTACATCCATAATCACATGTTTTGTCGTCGTGATTCGCTACTAAGCAAACTACACAATTGAAAAAAAGAAAGATTTTAGATCCTTTTTATAATGTGTGTATTGAGATATCCAAATAAAATCTATTGTAAAAGACATGACATCTACAAAAGAAAAGATAGCTATATATAACATGGATTTAGCTTTGATGGATAAAAAAATATAGTTTTGAAGCATTGAAAAATAAAAACTCAATGCCTATAAGTTGCAAATCAAGTCGATGTTGAAACATCAATTGGCAATGCTAGAGTGTTGAGGGAGGTAGGATCCTTGCCTCGCAGTTGGATTCCTTCAATGCAACCCAAACCCATGGCTAAGTCTTGGTGCTTGATGGATTGGTCTCTATGCTACATCATGAGGCCATTGGGTTATAAGGAGATCTCATGACAGACCTCACGAGTCATTGTTAACACTTGTCCAATCAAAGCTTTTATATGCCAAGAGAGTTTTGTCGACCGTGAGTATGCCCTTGATCTAGGAGTCTCTGAGTAGTCAAAGTCAAAATCTCTGCATCAATTAACTTGTTCCTTTCTGCCATGGCAATAGATGAATCTATTTTCAAGTTAATTTGAGTTGGTTCATGAGTGAGGGATCTAAATTTTCTATTAGATGAGAAGGCTCTGAGACGACGTCATACACTTCCCACTATAGCACTTGATTCCCCTATTGTAGTGCCTTCATTTGTGAGGCATACTATGACACTTATGGGTAATTATAAGTGGGCGAAGGATGAACTTAAAAGATGGGTACCAAAGGGGAGTTGCAGCGAGTGACACAACAAAGCTACAACAAGTTTCATCGCAACAGGTATCCATTAATGAATCATAGGGGAAAGGGCCATAGGATCCCAAGAGACATATCGAGATGTCAAGACCATGCATGTAGAGGTGCACGTGAGGTGGAGAGGAAGGTGTACAAAGGCTACAGATAAGTAAAGGACCAAGGCTATGCAATGTGGAAAGAAGGTGAGCCTAGGAAGTGTACCAAGGCACTAAAAAAATCACAAGCATGGTAGTCCATAGGAACAACATCGAAAAAAAACCTTTTTCTAAATCTTGAACACTAAGAATGGGATTACCAAAGTATTATTGAGGAATACATGGATTTTTAGTACCTCTAGTTGGAGATAAAATACCTAGTTAGATGCCACCTAAGAGCTTCAACTTACGCTTGAGAGTGCCACATGAGGGATGCAACCTACATTAGGAATGAGATTGTTGAGCTACACCTCACTGAAAGTCTTCGACAAGTTTCTAATACGCTGGGATGTTGCACAAGTTTCTTATGTCCTCCTCTGCTAATGGAGATGGGTGTGAATTATCTACTAAAGAAGCCATGGGAAGATAATTCGATAAAAGAGGTGAGCTTGATGTCCAAGCTTGTTATAAAATTCACAAATAAATTGAGAGAAATAATGTCATTAAAGGGAGGCAAGATGTCCTTGTCAAGAGGACCACAATTCACCCCGAATGCTATAAGGGAAACAAAAATCTTCCCACATATATTGAGATTATGGGGAAATAAAGGGATTGCAATGATAGTGAAGAATCCAAGTAAAATGAAGTAAACGTTGCAAATATCCATGGAGGATTACATTAAATTTTCTTGGAAGTGATCAAGGGCAATGCCATCACATCATCTCTCGTCACACACTCAGGCACCCCAATCACTAGAAATATGTGTTATATAAAAGCTAATAGTAATAATAATAATAAAAGTTAATGTGTTAATAAATAAAATATTTCAATGGATAATAGATTGGAAAATGGAATGAATACCTTTCTAGGATTGACAAGGGAATGCAGACGAAGAGCTAGGGTTTTCAGGCTTCTGCAAGTGATTGAACTCCATGGAAGGGCACAAAGGAGGGAGCTCCACTCCCTCCTACAGGCAGGTCGTGGCTAGCCGAGGTAAGAAACCATTAGAAACTGTCAGAGGTCCTTCAAGAGAAGGGAAAAGGAACATGGAAGAGGAGCAAGATTTAACCAAATCAAGGGAAAATAATATCACAAAAGAAAATGAGGAAGAAGACAAGGAACAAGGAGCAAAAAACAAAGCACCAAAGGGGCCATGTAAACCCAAGGCATCGGTCACACCCAAAGTAGTTTTAAATGATCATGCTCTGCAGGTGCATAGGGACCACATGCAGACATATGCTATCATTTGTAAATTCATGGGATTATGGCCCATTGAAAAGTCAGTACAGACATGGATTAAATACCACTGGAAACCAAAAGGAGGCATAGACCTACATCTTGGGTCAAAGGGTTTCTTCACTGTGGTCTTCACATATTGAGGATAAAAACAAGGGGTTTAAAGGAGGGCCCTACTTCTATGCAGTAGCAGGCCTCTACATGCGGCTGTGGATGATGAATTTTGTCCCAGAGCGAGATACTTTCACTTCAGTCCAGGTTTAGGTAAGACTCTACTTCCTACCGCTTGATTACTTGCAAATAGAATCGTTATATGCCATAGGAAACAAATTAGGGCATTTTGTCAAAGCTTTTAAGGACACCAAAAGGGGAAAATACACTTCCTTCGCTCGAATATGTGTGGAGATGGATCTCTCTGGAGCTCTACTAGATGAGGTCATCTTGTAAGTTTCTAATGAAGAATGGGTGCAAATAGTAGATTATGAACATATTCCTTTCAGATGTCACAGGTGCCATGAGCATGGGCACTTATTTAGAGACTACCCTCTTAGTAAAATAGAGAACAGAAGTAAAACTACCACAATGAAAGATACTGAAAGCTTTCACAAAGTGGGATATAGAGGAAAAGGGGGAAAAAGGGGCCCAAAGAAACATCAAACAAAAGGGCAACAGGCCAGTCTGAATAGGTTCCAAGTACTCGAAGAAGAAGAAGAGATAACACAAGTAGATCAGGTAATGGAGGGAAGCCCAGTGGAGAAGGAGAAAGAAGAAGATAGAGAACAAACATAGGATATCAATCAATAGAAAGAGACTATGCTGAGTGATGGAGAACTAGAGATGGACCAAGAAATGACCCAGAGTGAGATGGAAATAGAGGATCATGAACTGTAGGAGATTCTTGATAGAGAACACCTAGATCTGGAAGGGTTCTTGAAACTGGGGACCATGGGAGGGGTAGACTCATTACCTCAAGAAGAGTTCAATAGAGTACATCAGCTATTCCTATGGAAAACTCAGGCTAAAGGGATGGAAAGGCAAAGAAACAATGAAAGGAAGGTCAACGAAGGTGTGAAAACTATGAAAACCACACCAGGTTTAGCACCTAGAAACCCAGGAAAGAAAAGAGGCAGAAAAAAGCAAAATGAGTTATCGATGGAATGTCGAAATCTAATGATAGATTCAGGTAAGATGAAAGACCTAACTGGCTACACCTTTACAAATCTTTAATAATGAAGTTCACATCTTCGAATATCAGAGGTCTAGGTAGTAAAAGAAAACAAAGAATATTTATTAATAGAATGAAACAAGAAGCTATGGATATGATCTTTGTCTAGGAAACTAAATGTTAGTTTCTAAAAAAAGTCTCATATTGAGCAGTATCTTCATGCTGATTCCCATCATTTCCCTGCTCAAAAGTTGGGGGTTCTTAACACCCTCGCTACTTGTGCCCTCAGGATCTCTGATTGTGAGAGCTTTGAAAAGGAGAAATCACATCTCCTCAATGTCTTTGTGGAGAATGGATATAGTAGGCGCCTAGGTCAGATGGCGTTCCATAAAGCCTCAAGAAGGGCGTTAATTAAGAAAGAATCTAGAGAGTGGTGTCTAGGTGTCCATCTTCCCTATATCCAAGGAACCACGGACAAGATCGCTCGGATCCTTAAAAGATATGACATTCCCTGAACACCATTCGCAATTCCCTCAGATCGGTGAAAGATCCCATTAACCCTAAGGACATGAAGGGTGTCTACTTAATCCCTTGTTCATGTGGGACCCCCTATATTGGGGAAACAGGGCACTCCATCCATCAATGGATCTGCGAACATGTTGCTGACCTAAGACATGGGAGATCCAAGTCGTCAGCTTTAGCTGAGCATGTAGAAAAGACCAAGCATCAGGTGTGTATTGAGGAGACCAAGGTTGTGGCCAAAGTTGCTCAGTTCCATCATCGGAAATTTAGGGAAGCTATTAGGATTGAAAAGAGGCCGAACAATCTCAATAGGGATGATGGCTGGAAAATTAGTAGGAGCTAGATTCCAGCGCTCTCTTCTTAGTTGGTTTTTTCTGCCCCCTCCTCGGGGTCGTGCTTTCTTGATTTATCTATGTTTTTGTAGTATCATTATTATTATGATTTATTTTCTCTCTATTCTAATTTTTATTTTTTCTCTCATCGTATGTGTATTAGTATTATTATCACCATTAGTATGATTAGTACTTTATAACTTATTTTAACTCCCTTTTTAATTATACCATTTATTTTGATCCTAACTTTTTAACATACATATATAGATATTTGATTATCAAATAATAATTTAATAATATTACCTTTTATATTAATATAAAGGAAAAATCTAGGCCTAATATTATGACT
>APFE030261124.1:4261-25517 GCA_000404065.3 Pinus taeda | reverse complement strand
CCTGGATCATTTTGCCACTTGCCGGTTTTCCCGTATGGTTTGCAGCTCTGTAATTGTTTGTTTTTCCTCCAATTTCTTGTTCTGTTGCTCAAGGTAATTAATGATCCATTTAGCCCTCTCAAGGTCAAGTGATAAGGCTTGGATCTCAACTTCTTTCTCCTTGATAATAACATCCTTGAGTCTTGAGCTTTGGGAGCCCAAATCGGTGTCCTCTTCCTCAACAAAAATAAAATCACTTTCTTATCCTTTAGAAGGTCCTTCATCATGCAATGGTTTCTTTGCTCTATCCCATACTTGTTCTGCTAAAGAAGAAGGAAAATCCCCTTTCACCCTAGGTGAAGATAACATTTTCCTTGTGTCCAGTGAAGAGAACGAGACCCCTTCCACCCCTGGTGGAGATAATACTTGTTTGGTAGCTACAAAAAGTCTTCTTGTGCCCTTTTCATAAGTTATAAATATAGGAATGTGAGCCTCTTCAGTTCTTCTTTCATGCTCTCTTTGTTTCCAGAAAGGTCCACCTTCCTCTTGAGGTTCTACAAAAATTTGAGGCCCCTAGAAAATCTCATGGGCAATGAAGGTTTCCCATGGCACTCCAACTGAGTGCGCTGATGCACAACAATAATCTTGATGACAACAAAGTGATAAATGCTATTAAGCTGTTGTGGGTATGGTTTTCGCTTTGCAAGCACAATCATCCTCTCTATGTTTTTGCAAATGAAGTATGGAATACTCATCATTCTAACCCTGGTAAAATGCATAAGCAATATGATATGATAGGCATAGAGTCTAGAGAACCTTCCCTCACATGTGAAGTATTTAATGATGAGTTTCATTAGTGGAACATATTTGTCCTCCAAAAACATAAAAGGAAACACCCTGCCCAATTTACTCTGATATTTGGCTTTGATGTAGTGTTCATAGTTCTGTTTGCTGATATTCTGTCTTTTGTTCCATCTCTCCCCCACATCTGGCATCCTAGTTGCTTCTGCAATAATGTCTCGTGAAATATTGAAATTGATGCCAACAAGTTGTACCATATTGTCCTCCATGTTGATGACAAATTGCCTAGCTAATTCATGATGATACTTAACCCTCTCAACCATCTCACAAAACTCAAAGCAAGATTGGTATCTCAAAACAAGTGGTGGCAAGGGGACAAGAAAGAAGTTCGACAATGCTGATAGGCTTCTCTCTAATTATTTTCCCACCCTTGTGAGGTCTACTAGGTTGTACATTCCTTTCTCTTGAACTGTCACTTTGTGTTTCTTCTTCATAGCTTGAGTCACTGTTTCTTGCCACAATGTTTAGTGTTGTCTTAGGAAGATGATGTGACGAAGGTATGGTGAAAAATGGTAATGAAGGAAGACAATGGTGATGAGTATGAAGAGATTTTACTCTTGGGAAATGGAATTGGGGAATGAAGGGATTAGTTTTCGGAAACTAGGGTTTAGTGAGGGATTTAGGGTTTGGTGAGGGAATTAGTTGTTTTAGGGGAGTGGGATATGGGAAAATGGGATAAATGGAGTGTTTTTAGGGTAATAAAAGAGTTAAAAGGGTTTAATAATGTTTTTTGTGGTGATGGAATGAAAATTGCACAATGAAATGGAAAACAGTGATGACAAGCTAGGGTTTCATTTTCCACATGCAAGATTTCTGAAGAACACAAGTGTGACCTCAAATTTAGCTTTGGGATGATGTTAACTTACTTTTAGCATGCAAATGTAGCGATTTTGAGGGTTATGGCATGATTTGGAGTGATTTAGCAAGTTCTGGGCTGATGCGCAACGCATTTGACCCAATGCACAACGCCCTCCTGATGTGCAACGCCCGTTCAAATTTACACTGCATGAAAGCCTTTGATGCATAGCACCAGCCTAATGCACAACACACTGCCTCTGATGCATAGTGCCAGCCTAATGTGCAGCGCCAGCCTGATGCGTAGCGCCAGGCCAAGTTGCTTGAAAAACAGGGTTTTTTTGTCTCCTTTGCTCCAAATCGTGATTTTTGCTCTCCAAGGGTATTTTTCACAATGAAATGACAAATGGCACTGCTTTCACTTTAAATATGAATGAATTTAATTTTTTACTTATTCTCAAACCCACTTTTCTAATGTCAATGTCACTCTTGGTCTTGAGCTCTGTTTTTCCATTGAAATTGAATTTTCTTAATCATTTGGTAAACTGATGCATTGATGCTTGTGTTTTTGTCTACAGTGATTAGAGTTGGCAAGGTGAGAAAGCGCAGCAGCTTTGAACTTATTACATATAGAAAATATTTAAATTACATAAAAAAAAAAAAAATTGCACATAGAAACAAAAACTTTGTTTTACCTCAAAATAGAGTTTTGAGGTAAAAACCACTTATTGAGCATATCATCATTGAAATTTTGATTTTGTGAACTTATTAGACCTCGTCATGTGCTTTCTAACCCTTTATTCACTTTTTGCTGACCATGGTGACAAACCCTAGACCTAATGAGACCTAAAATCCTAAAAATGATTTTCACAAATGTAATGACAAAAAAATGACTGTAAATGACTTGAATATGTGAAAATAGGCCAGCAGGTAAATGACATGAGTGAAATTGACAATGAACCACTACCATCAGTTGATCCATGACCTAATGGAATGTAGCTGATCAGACGGGACACCTAAAATGCATGCAAAAAGAGAAATTTGATCACTGATGGTGGGATGAAGATACCGACACTAATAGGTGGGCTTCCAGTGCAACCCATAAACCTTGCCCATAAAATAAGGATTTTATATTTTTTAATATTTCAAATTATATACGCAGTTTGGGTATAGCCGGACCCACGTGTGCACATGTTTTTTGAAGGGCAGAGTTGCCAATGGATTTTAAAATAATGTTTTTTAGTAAAAGGACCAAGTCTAGATGGAAAGGATTGCCCAAGGCCATGACTCAGAGCATCAAGTATACAAGGGCATTAAATAATGCTATAACAGATTCCCCTTAATATATGAGGTCAAAAGGGACATGATGGCCAAAATGTATTAAGTGTGTCGAAAGAATCATGCGAGAACTTGGGAGGAGATCACCAAATTCCATCCTGCCAAACCAGTGGAAGAGATCAGAAAGAAATCTCATGTCTGACGTGGGCATACACATGCTTAGATATAATGAAGCTCTTCTGTATATCAAGTGTAGAGTGGATCCAATATGTTTACAGGTACAAAGAAAACTGAGAAATACATAGTAGATCATCTGATCATAGCCACAAAAGTACATATCAATGCCATGCCACAAAATCACATATAAAAGAATTGATCAAAGATGATGAAGGAGATATCTGATCACTGATGTCACATAACTAATCCTCAAAGTACCAAGACAAAAAGTGGAATGATGGTACTACATGCAACTCGGGTGCCAACATATAAAATGTTGTTGTGATGAACTGCAACATATAAGGTGGATGGTGTCACAGACAGAAAACTGGAGGTACTGACAAGTGAACCAAAAAATTCTGATGCAACCCAAGGTCTTCATCGACTGCCATGGTACATTTCTACACTATGGGAATAAATGAGTTGAAGTCAACCATGTGAAAAATCGTTTGATTACTAGTCATTGAAGTATATTATTAACAAATGCGAGATAACTCACCAATAATGATGATGAGAGTCAAGGTACCCCAATACAATCTAACAAGTGAAAATAAATGAGTTGAAGTCAAATTAGGAGACATTGATGTATTCTCATTATCGATAGCGAAGGAGTCTTCCACTAATGACTGCAAATCCTAAGGTACTGCCAAAGGACTCTAAACCTTATTACCAGATAAATGAGTTGACGTCGATGGGAAAAGATCTGCTAGAAGGAATACATTAAGGCATCCCACATCAATCCAACATGAGTGTAACCCACAATCCAATAATTTGGAAGGAATCAAATGAATAAAGATGAAGTAACCATACCAAAGCACGTTTCTAGCATACACAAGATGTGGCTAACGCACAATAGAAACCCTCTAAACCAACCAATAATGAAAGCTGACATAGAGGTGAGAAGTCCGCCAATAGGGTCAAATGGAAACTAAGGTATTGCGTAAATCCCAATGTGTGATAATGTAAGCTGATGTCGAACACAAGGGAAACCACTCAATCACAGACCCATGATACTGATCGATGTTGAGTACAAGGATGGAAATAGGGTTAGGGTGTGGCATTAGGCCTACTCCCAGAGAAATTTTTCGAAGTTGATAAGAGCAGACCTGCTAGCAAAAAGTCAATGGAGACATTCTTAACTAGAATGAGTGAAGGACCAAATAGCTAATGTAATACTAGACATAACTCTAACTGACTAGGTATGGTCCACTGAAAATAAGTCAAGAGACACCACAGAAATCCTAACTCAGGTTTACATCCCTTGAACAAAAGCACGACTCAATGGGACTGTATGGAAGCATATGATAACTTTGTATAAGTTTTTCATGCATGAGGCATAAACAAACTCTCCATATGATTGGAAGAGATAACCAACTGGAGGAGTACTATTGGGATGGGGTCCCCTAGGTCAGTTTTGGGGTTAAAATAACCCAACTTTTGATGTATTTTTTGTAAATGAAGTAAAGACTCCGCGATTTTTGGATGGGGAGCGCCTATATGATTAGGAGTCAAAGGGGTTTTAGCTCCTTGTTTATGTAGAGTTTGAGTCGGTTTTGAGATCTACCCGGGATTGTATGTAAAAGGCTATAAATAGGTGTGTCCTAGACATTCTAAGGCATATCATGGTGGATAACTAATGAAGTCTTAGAAGTGATAGCATAGAGAAGTGGGTCAAAGAGGAGAGAAAGGCTCTACAACTAAGTGCACAAGGGCCTAGGTATAGTTTGCAGCTAAGTGCGTGGACCCGTACAACTGAGTGCGCAGGGTAGCTTTTAGTCTGTAAACCTGAAATAAAGAACAATAAAGAAGATTATTGAAGAATTCCTGAGTATATCTATTTTGTCTCTATTTATTTCTATTTATGATATATGTTGCCGGTGAATAATGTATTTATGAAATATTGATCTAATGATGTGAGATTCACTTGAATAAGTCTTAATAGATGTATGCAATACACGTTAAGTACTTTTGCGAAGATTGTGATGAATTATGTTATTTTTTTTAAATAACTTAAGTATATTTGCGTGAAAACTGATCTAGGATGGTTCTATAATGCACGTAAGTGGATAAATCAACTGATAAAGGTTCGCAAAAGTCAATCATAGGCCTTCGCGAAGGTCTGAAGACTGTTGGAATAAAGTTGCAATACCGATCCCTAAGGACTTGTTAATATGTATGAAGGAAGATCTAAGGCATTAAAATACATCACACTCATCTCTAGATACAGAAACTTGGTTCTTGTATGCCCCCATACTTCTTCGGTGAGATTGCACCTTGCACTATGGGGGTTGTCACTGAAAGAGCCAGTAGTGTAGGGATTTGTTGGTTGGCACAACTAACACTCAACCTAGGTCGGGATCCCCTAACCCAACAAGTATTGACTCAATGACAAGGTTATGGATATCCTAAGTCAAACTAAAGCCCATCCCAATGGAGGAAAGACTTGCTTTGAGTGTTTTTTTCAAGGGCGACACAACTGACTCTTGTTGCCATCAATTATGGAAGTAATTTTTTGTTCTCGTTCTTTTTTTTTCAATATATAATTTTTTTTGTCTTTTTCATATTAAAAAACCTGAAAAGGAATAAAAGAATGCCTATGGTATAGTGAAATGAACGAGTGTCTAAATATAAATGCACTAGTTCCTCGGAGTGGAACATTCCTATGCTCAATGCAAGGTGACAAAATGGGTCAATGACACTCAAAGGAATGTTCTTTCCATGAGCGTAACGTGTCAATTTGTAGAGACTAAGTGATTGCAAGGTTGATTTTGCAGAAGACATGGTCAATAAGTGGCTTATACATGAGTCAAGGTGAAACTGGCTTAAGGAAAAAAGGTACAAATAGACAACATGAAATGTAGCAGTAAAACTCAACATGTGGGAGCCTCTAGGGTATAAAGCCAGAAAAATTGATCCAAATGGGCTAGGTGAGTGGCCACCAACATCCACTTGGATAAAAAATAGTGGAGATGAAGAGGAATGAGGCTTCATCGTAAAGTCATGATGTGACTAAAGAGAACTCCCGAGCCTAATAAGAAAATTTCAACATGTGTGGCAAGTGACAACAAGGTACTATCTAGGGTGCCCATGATAAGGTAGGTTCTACCACACAAGTTATGGTACTTCTAAGCTATGAGAAGGTTTTTGCATTATATCTTGGTGGGGTCGATTCTAAGGCTAAAATGGAAAAGATAACTGATAAATTCACAAAATATCCTCCTATGAAGGAAACTTAACCTCCATGAAATCATGGGAAATAGAAGGATCAAAAGAGGGAATTAGGGGGTCCCATGTCCCCATAGGAGAAAACACGCAGTCAATTGTTGGGACCAACTCCTGAGAAGGAAAATAATAGTTCAAAGGATCATTCTCAGAAGCAATTAAACATTGAGGATACAATGCCATATAGTTGACCCATGGCCGTGTAGAGTCTACCTAAACACTTGGAACATATGAAGGGGTATTCTATAGTAAATTCAAATTAGGGGGTGATTATTAAATGAAAGTTGATCAACAATGACAATATTTTTGTTATGAGGAAAATACATCACTCGAAAGAGTGAAGACACCACAACATTCATATCATTGACAAAATCATTCCCAAGTAGCATATTAAAGTCTAAAGGGTGATTAACCACCATCATATCGATTAATACAATCTTCCCATCTAAAGTAATACACAATTGAGGAAGAACACCAATAGATTCACTAAGTCTTCTATCATAGGCTAACATCTATCAATTGCCAACAACTTTGGAGAATGCAAATCTTTCCAAGTCAAGGAGGATATAATACTTGTAGAGGATCCTTCATCCACCATACATTGATAGACATTTGTGGAATTAACTCTAACCATTATTTGAAAAGGTGCAGCAGAAGGAAGATGAGGCTCGACAAGACTATCCCAATCAAAGGAGAAATTCATAGAACTTGGAGGGGGTACACTCAAAGAGACTGGAATGCCCCCTAGAATAGAATAGTTTTTAATAGAAATCAAGAAGAATATGTTGTTAGGCACTTCACCCCCAAAAGAGGAGTGGAATCAACTAGAGATTGCACTAGCTTGACCACTTCATCAACCAATGGTTGATTAGACTGTTGAGAAACCATAACAGATTCATGGGTAGAAGAACCATCAGACTCAAAACATAACCTTTGTACCACTGAAATACCAGGGCACAAATGAGTAAGATGGTCTCCCTTATATAGATTACAAGGGAACTTTGGTTTAAATCTTCTACACCTAGGTTTTTGAGCAACATCCATTCCACCAAGATGATTAGAAGTGGTTGGTGGAGAGTCTCAAACATGACTCACAGATTTTAGTGACTACTTCCCAAGAGAGTTAGGACTCGTGCCCCCATTCTTATTCGGAAAAGCAGGTGAGTCAACAAAAATATGACTCATAGAGGTAGGTGACCCATTGTTGTATGACTTGCAGTGACTAGATTTATTCCCCCAACATGAGTTGTAATGACTGAAAACTCATCTCCATCATGAATTGTAGGGGTTGGTGATGATACATGGATAAAACTATTCTTATTATTCTTCTTACTCTTTCTCTTCTTTTTAGATCTCTTATTACAAGAGGGAGGAGAAAGAGGAATCCTATATTTCTCTTTTGAAGAAGATCAACAATTAACGCCCATTTGATGCCATTTAAATAAAGCATTCATCTGAGAAGCTTCAAGAACATTTGGAATATTCAATGTGGATCACAGTCAAATTGGTCGTCCAACATTCAATCCAAGAATATTCAAAGTGGCCATCAAGGGGGTACCAACATTTCCAAAGAAAGGAGAAGCACAAGAATCCCATTTTGGAAGGGTCCCTTGATTGGCCTCCACAAGAATATTGTCCATACCCAACTTATACGAAGATCCTTTCCTTACAATATCATACAAATGAATTTCTAAAGAAGATAGATGCACATTCAAACCCTTTTCCTTAAGGAGGAAACTCCACAGATTTCAAAAGAAATATCAAAATCCTTTCAGGACAGGTGGAGTGGTTGGTCACTCACTCAGAATCTAAGGTCCAAAAGTGACAAGAGAAATCCACCTAAATCCAACTAAACAGAAAGATAAAAGACAACTCCACTATAAAGTCCCTAAAGATTCAACAAATCAAGAAAGTTCTAATTATTTCCACTCCAGGTGATGAGGACTCGACACCAAAATAAAATAAAGTGAACTAAAGGACCTTTCGAAGATATTTTGGGTTGATTATGGCCCAAACCTACTAGAGAAGGTAATGGAAACAATTACCCTGACCCTTAGACAAAAGACTTTGTCAGTGCAAGTACTCGCACTTTGCAACAAAACCCCCCAGTAGTACTAATGAGAGTGATACAATGTCTGCCTCAAGTACCATGTGTATTCCCCCCTCCAGTCACCTATTTGGTTCCTAGGAATGGAAACTTAGGTCACCATTTCATATCAGAAGCTAGGCAGAATAGTATTTGGTTGGGATCTAACAAGTAGAAGAGGGGTTATCTCTCTTCCCTACCTTCACTTGCCCTCGTTCTTAACTCCCAGAAGAGAAGATATTTCTCAGACAAATTAACGACACTAGATTTCACTCTTTTAATCAACTTATATGTTTAAATTCATATTTGGAGAGTTAACTCTCCGCACACCTATTCCAAGGCCCTAAATGACCTAGAATAGTTTATGTAACTATGACAAATCAAAAAATTCTAGTTCATTTTAGTTTTAGCGCTTGATTTTAATGGTTGTTCTTAAGTCAAGGGTAAAATGGAAGTGAAACTTATTGTGTTATTTGACACAAGAAAAAACCAATACAAAACCTGACTACATGCATATGAAACTCTTTTTATTCGATGAAAGAGATTTCTACAAAAGTTTCTGCGAACAAATTAAGAAATAATTTTTTCGTTTCCTTTTTCAAAACACACACTCACACACTGAAAATCTAAAAAAAGACTAAAAATGCTTACAGTGCATCTATCCTAATGCAAACTAAAAATGCTTAATTGAATATTCCAAGGATTTCTCTTAAAGAAAGAAAATGTGTTTCTCAAAGAGATCAAGAAGCGAAAACTTGACAAAAAGGAGGAACAAATTCAATCAAAAACTTTTTCCCAAAAGCAAGAAAATTCAACCTAATGAAAATACTTCACACTTTCTCTGAAATGATAAGAAGACCAAAAAAAAAAAACCAAAAAGGAAAATAAAGGAAAAAAAATATTGTTTTTATCTTTTTTCTTTTTTTGGGCACAGAGCGTTCATGAGAAGACAAAACTACTAAAGACTTCAAGTTCAAATTTGAGCATAAAGAACCTCAAATTTCACAAGCCATAGGAATCATTAACATCATAAGACTTAAAGTAAAAATAGGGTGCAAACTCAAACAAAATGATATGAACAACAACATACAAATTCCAGAAAACAAGAAAGATTTCAAGAAGACCAAGAAAACCTTTTCAAGATTGTGAGAAGGACTTTCTCAAAAACCAAGAAAAACCCAAATATGTCAACTTTCAAGAAAGCAAGGTAAAGCAATGTAAAGGTTGGCTTATAAGTGAATTGAGACCAATTCAAAGTTCCAAAAGCTTAGAACAACCAAGAACTTCACTAAGAATCCTTGAACCCAAACACAAAAACTAACACTTCACTGAAAAGAAAACCTAGGTTTTTCCACAAAGAGAGATAGGAACTGAAAATATGCAAGAAGAAAGACTCTCCTAGACAATCAATGGCTAAACAGAACCAATAAAAATCAGGAAAAACCCTTTACTGGACTCAAGATCTGAAAAATCCATTCAAAACCAAACATACGTGATTGTACAGTGACAAACCTTCACGTATACGAGACTGTACTCAAGGAAACCCACATATACACGTGTTTCTTTGGACAAAAGCACATGTGTATGCAACTGCGTGAACTGAGAAAACATGTTGGGCAGTGGATCCGCCCATAGCATGTTTTTGGGGCTTGAAGCCTGAGTTTTGGTCAATTGTAATGTAAAGACCCCACGAAATGCGGGCGCAAAGTGCAAGAGTCTAGTGTTGTCCACCCTAAAGTAATGTAATTTAATGTATAGTATGTCGGCCTACCCATGGTCCACAGACCCTGGGATTTTATAAATAGAGTCAGGCTCTAAGTGTAAAGATAGTCTTAGTTTTGACAAGGAATAAACATATGCGAAGGCGTGGTTAGGAGATAGAAGTGGATCTTAATTATATTGGGTCATAGTGGTAGGTAGAGGCTCTGCAGCTGAGTGCGCAGAGGCCTAGTAGAGTCTCGAGCTGAGTGCGCAGATCCCTGCAGCTGAGTGTGCAAGGCGAAGTCGAGTCTGTAACTGAACTTGAGTACTAAAAAAAAGATAAGACTGATTCAACATATTGTGCATCTGTTTGTAGATCTGTATTTCTATGGCTGGTTATCTTTATGCATTCATATTATTTCTGAGTATGTGCGCTTATCAGAAAGTTGAATAAGTAATAAGAATATTGGGCCCATTTGAACTATGTTAAGCACTAATATAATATCACAGTAAGGATCAGATTGGAATAATATTGTATTCCTGAAGGTGCACACAGGTTGCAAAGAATAGAAAGGTGCACGGAGCAGCGCAGTGTGCAGATTAGGATCGCAAACCTTCAAAACCTTCATTAAGACATCCCTGGGGTGTGGAAACCTCATTCCAGCACCCTCCCTAATGCTTTGGGTGAGACCTCAGTCCATGCTTCGCGGACTGTTACTGAAAGGACCAGTAGTACCAGGATTTGCTTGGCTAAACTCATTATTGAACCTGAGTCAGGCCCCACGTAGCCAACAAATGGTTCCATTTCCAAGACCGGGATCTACCTAAGGGATGACTGATGCCATGCAACTGGAACCCAATAAAGAAGGAAATTGAAGAGTGGTTGGACAAGAAGATTCACGAGTTTGCGACACAGGATAATAGAACTACACAGGTATCTGAGAAAATGTGGCTAGATCATTACGTGTATATGAATATCCATGAGATTTTCTTTGCATCCTTTCCCTATGAACTGTATGAGTGGATCACGAGATTAGCCGACAGCCAGGGAAGGTGTAAGCTCGACCAACTGATGGTGTGGGCTCCAGAATTAGTGGACAGACTAGAGTCATCAGAAGACAAGATCACGCGAGATGTGGACCATTGGCTCGACCAAATAATAGGGGGATTTGTCATTGAGTTTGTGATAGACATGACCGTGAGCTATAGTGAAGCAGAACAACTTTTTCTCAAGGGACCGTGAGGTAAGTACATTAAATCTTTGAATACCTAGATTAAGATGTTGTTACGTGAAAAGCAGGTTATGCGAATACACTAATGTTTGGAACAAAACGGAGCGGAAAGATCTACAAAGGTAGCGGAGAATTAGGAAACAATCCCTTAATTTCACCTTCACGAGAGAGCAAGGAAGAGCTCACTCGGGTCTCTCTGAGAAGTGCAGTTAGTTTGATAAGGCAGCACATTCCACTATGACCACCTCCACCTATTCCTCCACCCACTTCACCTCCTTCACCTCCATGTCCACCCACTCCACCTACACCAACCTCGAAGTTTGTTGGTCGATAAAATGTGCCTTTTAAAACTCCTAATTATCTTCACATTAATTATCAATACAGACAAGTCTTCTTATTTCAAGAGTGTATTCAGTGTGTGGCTGCCATTCACTAAGAGAGTAATGTTTCTAAATTGCAGTATAGATATTTTAAATACAAGAGTAAACAGATGCATCTAGTAAATTCTAATTGTAATTAATGAAAACTCAATCCTTTAACTAAATCAAATATTACATTCATCAAAGTAACAACAACATCAGTTGAGAGTACAGTAATGATAACTCATCCCTCTTTAACTGATTCAATCTAAATCAAAACCAATCCTCAATAATTAATTTAAACAACAAATGAATATCAATCTGAGAGTTTCAATAGAAATAGTTAATACTTTTTACAGTTGATTATATAAAGTGGAATATTTATCTAAGAAACTTGATCTAAAATGAAAGCAACTTAAATCAATGACAATCCTGGAAATTATGAAATAAAGAGATTATGTCAATACTGGAAAATAATAAACAGCGCAGAGATAAAATCACAAAAATCAAGAATACTATCAAACCATCACACTTGCAATAATTGGAAATATATGACACAAGAAGAGTAGTTGAATCTACTAGAGGTCAGGCCCTTAGCCACCAGTGAAACACTGGTAAGTTACTTTAGGAAATGCGAGGGAACAACAACTTTACTTACATATTAATCATCAAACTGAATGAGCATTACAATATATTCGTGTTCTTCTTGATAGCAAGAGTCTGTGATTAAAATTACAGTTACAATAATACAAAAATTCCTCCTCCCTTTCTTCTTACAAAACATCTCCTTTTATAATACGAAAGGGTGAAAATAAAAATGCTAAATGCGATCCCTCAGGATCTCTCGATCCTGAGGGATTTGCAACAGTTTTCCATCTCTAGACATCGTTTCCTTTCCTGCGCTGATTCTACTGATTTTCTTTTGGCCGTATCTGCAACCGCCATGTTCCTTCTTTAGCTTGTCGATTCTTGTTGTTCCTTCTTAGGGAACAACATTTGTCCCTTTTTTTGTTTTCCTGCATAAAGGAAAGTAATAATTAGCTAAGTCATAACTGCAGGAAATTTCTTCATTTCTTACCATAATTCCTTAATAGATTAGTGCATTGAGATATAGAAAGGTTAAGAATAAAGGAAAAGGATGATGATTTTAATAGTAAATGCATACCTTTTCCATGACCCAACATACTCCCTTGCTTACCCTTTTTCATGTCCTCGTGAAAACCATGTAGTTCGTATGCAAAGCAGTCAAGGAATAAGTTGGAGAAGGAATGTCGTAAAATGGTCTAAAACCATGATTCTTAGCCAAGAGATCAAATATGTTCCCTGTCTATCCTTCAGGCAGTTCATATATAGCCCGGGTTCAACAAACAGTTAGTGTAGCAGAGATATCACAACAATAGACAGAGCCAAGTGATGGAACAACAAGTTGTTATAATGGTTATTTCGGATGATACTTTACAGGCATGAATAACGTTAACTAGGACTTGATATTGTTCCACATACTTCGTAATTATGGGATGTTGTATTGCCCTGCACAATCGAATAAAGGACTAGAACACATACATAAATACATTCGAGGTTGCTCCTCTCCCCCCTTTGAAATGATAGGTCACCTTCGACCGAATGAGTGAAGGAATGATGTGTTGGTGGCAAAGTACAGGGGTGATAAAAGTGGCAAGGTATGCATATTAATGATAGGATCACAAAATATATTCAAGTGCTGAAATCGATGCATATAACAAAAATTATCAATAAGTGTGGAGATGTCGTGAGGTGATTCAAAAACGAAAAAGGACATCTGACGCAGGAAATATATCTTTTCGTCATCATTCCACTTAAACGACTATGATTGATTTTTAAAAGATATTGCATTCATAAGGGTTCAAAAATAGATTAGGAACATAATTTCTCTATAGTAATGGTAAAAAAAATAAGAAAAGGGAGTTACAATAACTATTGATGTTAAGAATAAGACTCTAATACCATCACTAGTGCTTTTGTTGCCTGCAGGTGTTTATAACCTTGACAGAGTTGATTTTTCACCCTCTGGAACCATGATCATCTATGTATAATTAGGAAAGTGCATTATGATGTCAAAGTAGAGACCAATGTACTGACTTGGTAACCAGATGAATACAATTCCATTCACTGGGAAGGAGCGAAAGGTGGGTAGTCCAGCTCGTGATGAGACCTCCTGTTCCAAGGATTTTTTTTTTTTTTATGCATCCATTGGATCATATCCCTGGTGCGGTGGCCATAATGGGAATGCCACTTCGTTGCTTCGTCATGATCATGGTAGGCTGGATCATGATGAGACCCCCTATCCTCCATCTGAAAAATCATAGAATTGTTAGTAAACATATGTATTTTTTTTTTTTATAGATAGCACTTCCTATTTATATATAGAGGGTGTCTCAACACTCCTTAAGAGTAGGGATTGTGGAATAAGTCTGAACATATCAATAGAAAAAAAGTGTGCCCTTAACCTTATTTGATGATAAAGAACAGAGAGAATTATAAGGGTTAGGGAAGAATCAACATGGTACAAATAATCAAACAATTCAATTTATAGTGAAAATAAGGACAGTGAAGTGATATAGATGATTGTGTCCTTCCTTTTTTAATCAATATTCAGAAATCTCATTAAAGATGATAATATTCGATTTGCTTGTTCCAGTAAACTTCAAATTTTGTATCCTTACATATATATTTGTATACTTTCCCTATACAGGATCATAAAGAGTGAGCGAAGGAAAGGGATGATATTCACAAAGTGCTTATTTCCTAAAGGAAACATCAAAAGAAAACCTCACCTGAAGAGTGTTGTTGCTTATAGGGAACAACAAGAAAAAACACACAAAAAGTTGTTGTTCGTTAGAAGGAACAACAACTATTCCCTGTAAGTGTAGGGAACAACAAAAGGATATATACAAGAAAGTGTTGTTCCTTATAAGGAACAACAACTGTTCCTTAAGAGGAACAATGATAAGAAAAACTGCACACTGAAACTATTGTTCCTTAGAGGGAACAACAAGAAGAAAAACTGCACACCAAATATGTTGTTCCTTAGAGGGAACAAGAAATGAAATACATGCCAAAAAAAAATTGTTGTTCCTTAGAGGGAACAGCGTTGTTCCTTAGAGGGAACAACAGGTGTTCCTTAGAGGGAACATCAGTTGTTCCTTCTAAGGAACAACAAAAAGAAAGAAAAAATTGGACGTGAAATTGTTGTTCCTTAGAGGGAACAGTAGTTGTTCCTTAGAGGGAACAATAGCTATTCCTTAGAGGGAACAGTAGATGTTCATTAGAGGGAACAACAACTGTTCCTTAAAGGGAATAGTGGAAAAAATATTCCATACGAAACGACTATTCCTTAGAGGGAACAACAACTGTTCCTTAGAGGGAATAACAGTTTTTCCTTTAAGGGAACAACAATTGTTCCTTAAAGGGAATAACGGGAAAAGAAATCCATACGAAATAGTTTCTCCTTAGAAGGAATAGCACGAAAACAAATACACACGAAACTACTATTCCTTAAAGGGAATAGCAGTTGATCTTTAGGGGAACAACAATTGTTCCTTAAAGGGAACAACATGAAAACAATGAAGTGAAAAATTGCTCGCAAAATTGTTGTACCTGAGAGGGAACAACGGTTTTTCCTTCGAGGGAACAATAGCTGTTCCTTGAAGGGAACAACAAGAAAAAACTTGCACAAACATTTTTGTTCTTTAGAAGGGACAACATTTGTTCCTCAGAGGGAACAACAACTGTTCCCTAGAGGGAACAACAAAGGGAAAAAAAGAACTTATATATAATTTACACAAGAAAATTCAATCAAATAGAAAGGAGGATTTATGTACAAATTTCCAAAACAAATAAATTCTCCGCTAGGCCAATGTTGTGGACTGGTTTCCCTCCTCAACATGAATTTTTATGGTGGAATCTTCCCATACTTGTTGGCAAAAGGACTCCCTAGTAAGCGATTTGTGATAAAGTCATACTCGATGTCCATTCACTTTAAAATAGTAGCCAGACCCATCAATGGTGGCTAATGTGAGGGTGCCATTCTCATAAGGCCCTAGCCATCTGATCTGGAGTTTTCCCAAGAAATCTTGGAACCTAGAATCATATGGGAGTGCCCAATATCCTTCGTGGAAGATATTCTTCTTGATAAGGGCATCATGCCATTTCTCTCTTTGTTGTTGGATCAGTACAGTGTGTTGAAGAGCTGATAGCCAGATTTCATCTAATTCATTGATTTGATGTAGCCTATTAATCTGTGCTTCATTTAAGTCCAAGCCTACCCCCTGAGCTATCCTCAATGTCTGGATTTGAAATTCGATTGGGAAGATAGGTTCTTTGCCAAACACTAGCTGATATGGGGAATATCTCATGCTATTTCTCCATGTCATGTGGTACGCCCATAGGGATTCTAGCAATCGGGTGGCCCACTCACATATATGAGATGCAACTGTCTTTGTGAGTATTGCCTCGATTACTTTATTGGTGATTTCTACCTGGCCATTTGCCTATGTGTGGTATGGAGTTGTGATTCTGTGCATGATATGATGATTCTTTAATGTTGCAGCAATTTTATGGCCTATAAATTGTGGCCCTCCATCCGTAATTATTTCTCTAAGAAAGCCATATCGCATGAATAGTTGGAAAAGAAAGTGGATTACCAAGTCCTCTGTTTCTGTTGGTAACGCTTCTGCCTCCACCCATTTAGTCACATATTCTGTTGTGACTAGTATGTATGTCTTTTGATTAGATTATGGGTTTATTGGACCAATGAAATCTAATCCCCATTGTTCAAAAGGTTCAATGACTAATTGCGGATGCAGGGGAATCTCATCGGAATACCCAGAGCGTCCCATTCTTTGGCAACTATTGCATGCCTGGACGAACTTCTTGTTGTCTCTAAAAATGGTGGGCCAATAATAGCCTGTTTGTAAGACTTTGTGACCAGTCCTGTGGTCTACAAAGTGACCACCACAAGGCCCATCATGGCAAGCTTTCAGGATGTCGAAAAATTTATCTTCCCTGACACATCTTCGAAAGTGCATATCGGCCCCTGTATGAAATAAATATCTATCAATCCAAGAGAACCAAGTGTTACGTTGTACTATTTGTTTTCTTTCATTAGGCATTAGGTGCTTAGGTGATTTTCCCACTGCTAGGTAATTTGCGACATCCACGTACCATGGTGTTTTCAAGGTGATAGCAAATAAGTGTTCATCAAGGAATTGGTCTTCTACTGCTGCCGAGTCATCTATCTTTGGCATTCGCGAAAGGAAGTCTGCTACTGGATTTTCTTTTCCTAGTTGATCTTTGATAGTTATGTCAAATTCCTGCAAAAGGATCAACCATCTTGTCACTCTTCCATTTGTAATAGGTTTATTAGCTAGATATTTAATAGCTGAGTGATTAGTATACAAAACCGCAAGGTATCCTATTATATAATATTTGAATTTATTGATAGCATAGATTACAGCCAAAAATTCTTTTTTAGTCACAGTATAATTTAATTCAGTGGGAGATAGATTTTTGTTGATATAGTATATTGCATATGGCTTCTTATCTTGCTCCTAGCCAAGAACTGCTCCAATGGCTATGTCTGAATCGGATGAAATCTCAATGGAAAATCCCAGTTTGGGCCCCGTAATACGGGGGCTATTGATACAAGCCTTTTTAAATCTTCAAAAAGCAATGTTACATTTGTTAGTCCAAATGAAATTGATATTTCCTGTTAATGCATATAATGGTGCAACAATTTGAGAAAATTTCTTTATAAATATTCTATAATAGCTAGAAAATCCCAAGAAACTGTGTACGTCAGTCTGTGTGGAAAGGGTAGGTATTAAAAGAATTACCTGAATTTTTGCTGGATCTACCTGGATTCCAGTTGCTGAGGTATAGTGACCCAAGATGAGGCCCTAGGTCATCATCATGTGGCATATTTCATGGCTTAAACAGAGCCTGGTAGCAATGCATCTTTGCAAAACTTTCTCTAATGTTTGTAATGCTGGCTCGAAGTCATCTCCGTAAGGTGTAAAGTCATCCATGTACACCTCAATCCCTTCATTTATTAGAACTAAAAAAATGTTGAATATAGCCCTATGGAATGTGGCAGGTGCATTGCACAACCCAAAAGGTAAGACCCTGTAAACAAATGTCCCCCAATGGCAGGTAAAGGTAGTCTTATCCTAGTCTTTAGGGGCTATTTGAATTTGAATGTAACCACTAAAGCCATCTAGGAAAGAAAAGAATTTTTTTTCCTGCCAATGTGTCTAAGACCTGGTCAGTGAACGAAAGGGGAAAATGGTCCTTTTTGGTTGCTTTATTAAGCTATCTATAGTCAACACATATACGCCACTTTCCATTCCCTTTAGGCACCACTACTAAAGGAGAGACCTATTTGCCTTCAGATATAGGGTAGATGAAATTTACATCTAACAATTTTTATAGTTCAACTTTAACAATGTCTTTAAGGTGAGGGTTTAGCCTCCGTTGAGGTTGTCAAATGGGCCTAAATCTTTCTCTGTATAGATGTGGTGCATGCATAATTGGAGATCAATCCCTTTCATGTTTGGGTAATCCCATGCAAAGGCCTCTTTATATTTTCTAAGAAGTTGAACAAGATTCTACTCCTCGTCAGCAGTCAGGTTTTTGTTATTATTTAAAGTTTTTCCTAGTTCAATTTCTATGGTTTTGTTGTTATAAATAGAATTTGTTGGTATTTACTAGTCGTTAATCTCTTTTAAGGGATCTTCTTTTATTTCGTTATCGAGGGCTGCTTTGATCATGTGACATTTTAGATGGGATATGGCATCTGGTTGGTTACTGTAAGCGTTAATGATGTCGTCTTCTATTTGATCCTGAATTCGAGAGCATCTTCTATAGTTAGCGGTGATCTAATTTTTTCAGTTAGAGATGACACAAGTTGTTTTCTGGTTTTGATTATTGTTAAGCTTGGCTGAGCTGGAGGGTATAAGGCTAAATTATTCACATTGCTTCATCTTGCTATAGTCATGTAGACTGTTCGACAACTTATGTAAGCATCTACGGTTTCTAGCCAAGGTCTACCTAGAATTAGGGGATGTCCATCGAGTCGGTTTCTAGGATTGATGATCAGAAAGTATGCAGGGTATCCCAGGAGTCTACAGACACCATTACATCCTGTAATGTGCCTTCTGGTTTGACTATCGATCGGTCAGCCAGTTCCAACAAGGTCATGGTTGGGTCCAAGGATGTAATGCCAAGCTTTTGCCAAGTTGTTGTTGTAAGAATATTGATTGCTACCCCTAATTCAACTAATGCATTGGGAAAGGAGCATCCATTTATTTTCATAGTGACTATAGGATTTCCTAGTCCCTCATATTTTATAGGTGTTTCTCTGCCTGATAGTAAATCAGATAAGGTACCGACGACATGGACAGTTGGGGTTGTTTTTATTTTCCTCTTTGGATTTTTCATGCACAATTCCTTAATAATTTTTGCATAAATTTGAATGTTCTAAATAGCCTCAAGGAGAGGTATTTTTACACATAAATTTTTCAATTCTCTCAGAAGATCAAAATCGGGATATTTTATTGGGCAGGGTATGATTAATCTTTCTGGGAATGGTGGAGAAGAGGTGATTGTTTGATTGTGAGTTTTCCGTTTAACCATGTTCTCCACTTGTGGTGCTTGTTCTACAAGTAACGGATCCTCAATTTGTTTATTTTTATCCCCCTCTAATTATATTATCCACCTAGACCTTAATTGAAGCTCCTTGCACTCCCTTAACTCGGTTTTTGGTTCTGGTCCTACAATAATTTGCATAAATTGAACCGGTCTATTGTTGGGGTTTGGGTTGGGTTGGGTTGGGAGATGTGGTCGTAAGATGGTCTGAGGGTTCCGTTGTAATTTGTAGGGTGCTGGTAGTGTGGGTTGAGGTAGGGGGGTTGTTCTTGCTAGTTGGTTCATAGGTCTTTGCCAGCTTGATTTCCAGTTCTAGTTTTGTGAGGTGGAGGGTGACCATTGAGATTGATATGCATTGTTCTACCAGAACAATGGGAAGTAAGAGGAGTTTGGCCAATTGTAATTTGATTTGATTGGTTGGGCCAAGGTGGCATAGAGAATGGTTTTTGTGACCAATTGGAAAAAGGTGGCTGGTTCTACCACATAGCTCCTCGGTATTGTTGTGAAGTACATTGTGAGGGTTGAAAGGCAAACTAATAGGCATACTCGTTTGTCATGGTTGCCATTGGTGACACTGATTTAGCAGGTAGACTAGTTCTGTTTCTTCCTCTACCTCCTTATAGACTGCTTTTAACCCTAGGAGTGATGGGTAGCTTTATGTGTCATGATCTTTAGTGCATATGGCACAGGTTTGCACCATATTCAGCGGGCACTCTTTTTTACTATGCTTCTTCCTGCATCTAGCACAGAATATCACCAAGTTTTGTTTTGATTCAGCCTACTTTTTCTTGGCTTGCATAATGTCTAATTGCATTGTGAGAGTTCCCAAGATATCTATTTTGAAATCCTCTAGCAGGTTGCCAATATCTACACGAGTTATACCTCCACCAAAGATTTTGTTGTCCCTAGAGTTCATTTCACGTACTGTTGGTTTCAATATCATACTGCCTCTTGAGAACCTGATACACAATTTAATAATATCATCATAATCTTCTTGAGAGATATCACCTTTACCCATAATATTTAACGTCTCTACCCATTGTTCCTTCATCCATTTAATCAATGTAGTTTTTAGTACATTATCAGGCAAAGGAAAAGTTGCATAGGGAGACCACTGGAGGTTATATTGAAAGCGTTCCACATATTCTTCTAACATTTCACTGGGTCTTGGTACCATTTGGAATATTTCATCCTTCAATTCCCTAGATCTGCAATAGTCTTGATATTTTTTAAGGAAAGCAGTTTTCATTTGATCCCAGTCATTTATTGCACCCCCACCTAATCCCATAAACCAACACAAGGCTGCTCCTTTCAATGTAGAAGGAAACAAATTTAGCTTTTGGGGGTCGGTGGTATAATCATAACCCCAACATAATACATCAAATTAAAATAGAAATGCATCTGGATCCTCTGATATGATTCCATGAAAAGTGGGAATATTTTGCAAAGGGATGGCTTTCATGGGTGCATTGACAAATGTGTCAATGATGGGATACTACAATGTAGAAGTCTAGGGTGCTTGTGGGTTGTTGGCCATTTGATCAAATATGTGCCGATACCCTTCTAGGATATCTAGAGAGGTATTCCTAGGATGGTTATAAGGGGTGGGAATGATCTTAACAGCACTCCATCGGTCTGGGATACTGGGTGTTCCTTCTTGAATTACTACCTGAGGGGATCTTGGCTCCTCTGTTTCCCCTGTTTCTCCTCCTCCTTCATGAATATTACAAGAATTCCCTTTGGTGAGCCCCAGTATTGTAGCAATAATGCTACAACTCCTGGGGCTTCCTGTCTCTTAATTTTATCAACCCGGTAGTTCGTACAAACTTGGAAGCGGCGGTGCT
>APFE030261119.1:0-18705 GCA_000404065.3 Pinus taeda | reverse complement strand
CTTTGGAGAGCTTTGTTGCACTTTGTAATTTTGAAGAATTGAATAAGGCTTTGATGTTCTCAACATGGAAGGAGATGTGAAGTAGATGTCATGGAGCATATTAGAATGTAAGGTAGAGTAGATTTCATTTTGTAAATATTTGCTTTGATTTCATTATGTCATTTGATTGCTTTCAAGTTTGATAGATTAGATTTTTCATTCATGCAATTTTAATTCATGCAAGTGTGTTCAACTAGTTGGCAATTTTTCATCTTTTTGATAACTTTTGGTATATGAGATCATCTTGTCCTTCCTGCTAACCTTTATTTTCTGAAATTTACATTCTGCATTGTCCTTTTCAAGTTGTTATTTGTTTATTTCGTTTTCTGCTAATTAGATGTCATACTGCTTAACAATTAATGATTTCTTTCTGTGGTCAAATGACTATATCAGTAGGAAATCAGAAGATCACTAACTATAGTGTGATTTAGTTGTCATATTACTTACTCATAGTTGCTTTCCATAAAGTAGATTGAGCTGAATGGTAAAGAACTAAAAGAGTCTAAGTAATGTGATTAATTTCTTTTTACATTTAGATATCATATTGCTTGACATGTTCATGATTACTTCCCCAAGGTAGATTGAGCTGAAGGGTAAAGGATTTGAAGAATTCAAGTAGTGTGATTAGTTTCCTAATGCAATTTACTTTCTTGAACAGTTAAATATCATATTGCTTGTTATGCTCATGATTACTTCCCCAAGGTAGATTGAGCCAAGGGGAAAAGGATCTAAAAATCTCAAGTAGTGCGAGTTAGCTGTTTTACTTTAAGTTTGAGTTGTTTTTCAAGTTTTTGCTTTCTTTTCATTTTCAGCAGCAAGGATACTAGTCCATTTCCATTAGTTCGCTTTTTGATGCATTTTGTTTTCTCTTAAGAATTGGTTTCTTTTCAGTTACTGTAAAGCTTTCTTTTGAGCATTTTTCAAGTTTAGAAACCATCACCATTTACACTCCACACACTTCAACACTACATTTCATACACCAACACATTAAGAAAAGAAATAAATCCCAAAAACAAACTAAAGTAAGAAAAGGTTAACTAATCACATATGGTGCACCACACTTCATCAGTTTATGATACCCGATTGAATAATTTATGTAGAGCAAGTTTAAGACGTTAAATTGAACTAGACAATTTTTTTGGCACCGTTGCCAAAGGGAAGTGTAATTAGGAAGACCTTATTTATTAACATATCTAAAAAAAATAAATTATTATAATCTTGAGTATGCTCTCTCCTGCACTTTGTGTGATCTGGAGGATTCAGAAAAAGATTGTTAAGTAAAAAAAAAATTAATAATTCCTGTGTAATGGCCTTTTTTTCTCCTCAATGCACTTTGTGTGATCTGGAGGATCAGAAAAAGAATTGTTTATGTTAAAAAAAAAAAAAAAAAGGAGACAAAAATAAACTTCATCATTTTCAATGATTCATACAAAAAAAAAAAAAAATTGATTAAAAAAAATGAAACTCAACTGCTTTGATAAGTTCAAATTGACCAAAATTGTTTGGTTATGCTTTGTAGTGGTCTTCAAAACACTGTATCCTATTTTAATAAGGTTTTGCAACTTACCTGCGGAAACTGCCCTAATTCCGCAGCTAGCACAGGATTCCGTAGCCATTTTGTCAAACACCATGCTACAAGTGTCCAATGAAAAAACCGACCACATGGGCATCTCCAAAATTGTCTCGACATGGATCCTATCCTAGTCACCCAGCTCAGATCGATGAAAAACCAGCCTAAGACCTCAGTCAAAGTCCTATTTTTAGCATGTTTTTCTTGAAGTATTTGCTGCCTGAAATTGAAAATCATTAATCCTTTTTATAAAATTTTACAATTTCAGAGAAGAAAAAAGAGAAAAACAATCTATGGCTATCTTGAATCCTAGCTTTTCATTGTGGCTTCAACAAGAAAATCTGCTTCCCTGATCAAGCTTTGGCCTGAAATAAACTTACAACATAAAAAAATGCACTATATATGTGAGAGAAAAAAAAAGATCGAATGTTAAAACGATTAGGTAACAATGAGGAGGTGAATGAAAATTTGAAGAATCCAATGTAACTCCATCAAGGGGCCTCGACATTTCTTTTTAGAAGATGAAATTTATTATTGTTAAGGTGGATTGAGCTCCTTGTTTGAGGACCGAATTGTGCATTTTTGGAGGTTGATTCCTGTAGGAGGCATTCATCATTTATTGACAGATTTCTGAGTTGATTTCACCTTTGGATAGCTACATTGTTAGTTAGAAACAAAGGGTTGAATTCTTGAAGGTAGCTTCTGGTGATCCATTAAATTATTGAGGGCAGAGTAGTCATTTTTCTCCAAGGGCGAGAGCATGTAAGCTGATTACATTTACTGACAGAAGGAAATATTTGTTAGCTGAATTTTATCTTATTTCAGTGGTCAAATTCTCTTACTGTTGGAGCCAAGTTCCTTTGCCATTGTATCCATCAGATTGCAGATCTACTTTAGGGGATGAGTTCAACATTCACCATAATTATTTGGGGATTGATCTGAGTTAAATCAATGAGCTCAATACAACTATTGCTGCCACTTAGATTTATACCACCTACAAAACCTGAAATATAAACGATCTAAGCTGCAAGCTTCAACAAAATGATTAAATCATTGTTTTAAAAATCGAAGGTACCATTATTAAAAACAACCATTACAACAATTGTTTGGAAACCTGTGGGTTGGACGTCATCATTTGACATTTCTAAATATTGAATAAACATGAAGATAATAGATCAACGATTGGCTCATTCTTCTATTTTCAGATAACAAACCTGTGACTATTAGTCAGCCCAATTCTTCAACTCCGTTATTGTACCTGTGTAATACACCTGACAAATAGTAAAACTCAGAAAAATGTGTAAACAACAGAAAAACGTCAAATTTAAAATGCTGGAGTTTCCCAAATGGTAGTGAATTTGAAGAAAATAAAACATGGGTTTATTCGCCAGTAGGGTCAATTAGATAACCCATAAACCGTTTTGAGAGATTCGTGGCGGTCTGGGAGAAATCCTTGGTTATTTGGAGTGCATTTTTGCTTTCCGCATGAAAAAAACAGAGTTTTCAATTAAATGAACAGGCTATAATATAACTCGGCATGCGTGAGGAAGAGAATTCTAAATAGGAATCAAATTATGTGCTGGAATTTAACCTTACTCCACCTCACCTCATGACTTAATGCTTTTCTTTTTTAACTCATACTTCATTATTCCACTCCACCACGTCAACTGTCATGTCTCACACTTCACTATTACATTGTTTAACGGCTGATTATGTGACTTATCCTAATTGAACACGGCTCTTCACAACCAAATCGATATACGTGGTGAAGATGAGAAGATTGAGTGTGGTGTTGAGGTAGTACGAGAACACGATGCTAATCTTTCATTTTTCAACCAAACTTCTCCAACGCTCTGTTAACTCTCACTCTGTTTTTTTTACATATTTTACGCATACAGCCACTCGGTTTTTTTTGTATACCCTCCATGTTTCATTGCCATATCCATCATCTTCTTTCCATAATACTCTGATATTCCATTTTCATCTCTGTAATTGTTTTGCTTCATATATACCACTACCATTTGTATGGTTTTCTCCACACAAACAGTGCAGAGAATTAAAAAAAAAAAAAAAATGAGCAGCAAAAGAGTAGGTACTCTGGTATTCCATTTCCATCACTAAAACTATTTTTCTCCATATACCACTACAATTCACAAAGTTCCTACATGCAGACAATGAAGAAAATAACTTAAAACTGATGTTGACTGTTGCAAGCCATTTTTCCCCGCGGCTGACTCAACTTTCTGCATGCTAGTTCAACTTTCGCAAGCTGTTTTGTTAAAACTCTAGGTTGCAGGTGTCATCAAGCAAAACAAGAACACATGGGTAGTTGGGGAAATTTAGTAAGCATGGATGGTGTCCTTTTCAATTTGATCCAATTTCGATTGAAAAGACCCTGGTCAAAGGAAGTCAAAGTTGTGTGTTATCACTAAGTTGCCACACTAAGTCCGCTGCATTCAAGGAAAAAAATATATATTTTGAATCAATGGAAATGATAAGTTATTTGCTCACTTTTCTGAAGGTATTGATTAATTTTGGACTGATGATGAAAGATGAATGGCTAACTTTGTATTCAAGAGTTTTAGCTACAGAACCGTGCACATTCCGCAGCTAAAGTCCAATTCCGCAGCCAGAAAAATCTCATTGTTCAAATCAGCCTATCTTTCTTATACAAAATCAGATTTTGATGATTTAAGTACCATTGGAAATATCTCAACAAGATCTACACAATGAGAAAACCATCATTTGAGTTTGAAATGGCAAATAATGAAACAAATTGCTGAATAGAAGCAACATTCAACTTGGGGCACCAATTCCAAAGTAGGTATAAATTCTTTTGATTTTTCCTTTGAGAACTTGCTTCATTAATACAAATTCTTAGTTTTGTGTGTAAATATTATAACTAGAGAGATTGATCACCTCTCTCCTTTGATAATCTTACATTCCATTGCAGAAGAAGTATTAGTTTTTTTGCAGGTTCCAGGAGGAAGGACAAATGACTACAAAAGGATGGTGTCTCCCTAAGAGACCAATTTGTTTCATAAGAGGATGATCAGCAACAAAGAGGAAATATGTTGATACAAAATCAGATCCAAACACTTGAAAAACTTTCAGATACTATTGTCTCCATCACATCCGTCCATCACATCCATATTTCATAATAAACCATTCATCTCATTTTCCTCCATATTTTCCATTTACATTCACATACACTTTCCATCCCTTTTTGTCCATTCATAACCCACAAATAAAAGCAAGAGGCACATTCACATGCTTATTTCCTATTTCCATTTCTACTCTCCATTGCCATCTTTCATTTTCATCTTTCATTCCTTGTCATTTTCATTCCGCAAATAAGCCCTGCTTCAATGCAAATTATTGAGTCCATAGTCGTTTGAGTCTAAGTTCTTTGTAAAAACACCTTGATGCTTGCATGCCTTAATGGCAAGTCCTCATGCTGATAAACAATGGGAATAAATTAATGTCCCTTGTTCATTAGATCTTCTAGGTGACTCGACATCGACAAATTCATTCATACCTAGCAAGATGTGTTTGGGCATCTTGACTCTCATTGTCATCAATGGTGAGAGTTCTCGTGTTGACTAGTGGCATCCATTAATGGCCACTAAGCCAACAATTTCCTACTATGTTCGACATCAGAACATCTTTTCACATAGTAGGAATTGTGCCAACAAGTTTTGAAGACATGAAGACTATTATTTTCAGCATTTTGGAGCAGATTCAACAAGTTTTAGTAGAAGCAATAAAAAGTCATCTTATCTCTCTATCCATGACTCCTCTTGTTCAGCCACTTGAAGAAGAATATGATCAGAAATTTTTTCAGCCACCACACATACAACTCATCCATTCCAAAGGGTAAGTGAAGGTACGTCATTTTCTAACTTTTGACCATAGAATTCCATAAAAAGCTAGAATGATAATTGTTGGAAAAACATTTCTCTTCCTCATTTCATAAAATTGCCAATACCATCAGTTGGGGGGGCGATACATTCATTTTCATATCTTGCCATGTCCATATCATATTCAGAAGCTCACATACTTCCAACATATATTAACTATTAAATTGTTATTATGAGCATACAATGGCTTTTCAAAAAAAGTGCTTAAAGGATAAATTGGATACAAACAAAAGCATGGTTGTCACACAAGAACCAACCATCATGCAATCCAATAAAGATATACTTTGCAACAATAATCAAAATATCATTATGCAAAGTTCAAAGCTCAAAATAGGAGGCAACAACAAAAAAAATGGTTGTAACACAAGAACCAACCATGTTACAATTCAAGTAAAACACTTTGTAGAAATATGAAGTTATCAAATGATATCATGCAAAGTTAAGCCAAAGCTCAAGGATCAAAAGAGTTAATGTAATATATATTGCATGAGGACATGCAATAGCTTCAGTTGGGGGGTATGTTGAGTCTTGAAATGTCATTCATTTCCATTTCACTTTCACTATTATGTCCATTATATCACCTCCATTTCACTACTATGTCACCACATTCATCCCACTTTCATTATCATTGGGCCACATTTATGTTTTCCAATCTTTATTAATTCTAAGCCTTTTAAGTGAATTTGTGGTTAAAAATTAGGAAATAATGTGCATAAGCTTATACCTAACAAATGGGTTGAGATTGTTGACATGTGTAGGTTGAAAGGAAGCTTCTAGAAGACCCTTATGTGGCACTTTAAGGCCAAATTCGAATTTGAGTGGAAAGAATCATGGGATCATGAGGATATGTGTCACATCTCCTAATTGTATTGTAACTCTAAGAAGACATGTGTCTTATCAGTTCCTATTTTGATTAGGACTCTAGAGGTAGATGGAGAGATTCATGGACTCTTATTAATGAGATGGCTTCTCATCTTTTTGTATAAATAGGAGATCTCTCTCCTTCATTTGTTAGAGTTAGTTCTTTAGCTTGGAGTTTGTAGTTTTTCCTTGATGGCTTTTGAAATCTTTGGAGAGCTTTGTTGTACTTTGTAATTTTGAAGAATTTGAATAAAGCTTTGATGTTCTCAACATGGAAGGAGATGTGAAGTAGTTGTCATGGAGCATATTAGAATGTAAGGTAGAGTAGATTTCATTTTGTAATTTTACTTTGATTTTATTATGTCATTTGATTGCTTTCAAGTTTGATAGATTAGATTTTTCATTCATGCAAGTGTGTTCAACCGGTTGATTGTAGATTAGTGATGCACATAGCCTTTTAATGACTAATGACATGATGGAATCATCTTGTCCTTCTGCTAATTTATTTTATGATTTCTAATTCCAGCATTGTTATTTCTTTCAGTTTTGTTTTGCTCATTTACTTTCATGCAATTTAGATATCATATTACTCCATTTGTTTATGATTACCTTCCTATAGCCAAGCGACTCAAATAGTGAGGAATCGGAATATTATTTGATGTAATATGATTTAGTTTACTTTTCTGCAAGTTAGTGATTAGATTACTCATGTCATTTTCGGTTACCTCCTATAGCCAGAGCGAGTCGAAATAGTGAGGGATTGAAGTATGAATTTGTAGTTTGATCTTAGTTTCATTTTATGAAATTTCATTTCATGCAATTTAGATATCATATTACTCCATTTGTTTATGATTACTTTCCTATAGCCAAGCGACTCAAATAGTGAGCAATCAGAATATTATTTGATGTAGTATGATTTAGTTTACTTTCCTGTAATTTAGATATCAGATTACTCAATTTGTTTATGATTGCCTCCTATAGCCAGAGCGAGTTGAAAGGTGAGGGGTCAGAATATGAGTTGAAGTAGTGTGATTTAGTTTCATTTTCTTACAGTTTTTGAATTGCTTTAAGTTCAATTTTCTTTTTATACAACAACAAGGATACTGGGTTTCATAGTCACTAGTTCATTGTTTGGTTGTTGCATTCTATTTTGATTAAAGTAGCTGCATATTTACACTTTTGTTTAAGTATTAATTCCATCAATAACATGTTTTAAGATCTTTTGAAGTGCTAAGTTTTGGAAGTTACCATTAGGGACATAGGCCTTGCCTTGAAATCTCTATCCATACTTGTCCTTTAAAAGTATTCTTAAGACCTTAGAATAGGATTTCCATTTGAATTAGACAATTTAGGAAACCAACAAGAACAAAACCCCAAAAACAACATAAACTATAAAACAACGAAGTAAGAAAAAGGTTAACTAAGCACATATGGTGCACCACAGTTCATCAGTTTACGATACTCGGATTGATAATTTATATAGTGCAATTTTAGACGTTAAATTGACTAGACACCACTAAGGATGCAAACCGGATTCGCGATAATAAGATATTTTGGGTGTTTATGGAGATGAACATCAGAATGGGGATTAATCGCAAGCCGTGGTTATCACCCACTATCTACAATAGCTTGCAAATTTTTGTAGGATTTAAAGTAGATTTCCACAACATATATCTCAAAGCACACAAGGAACCTGTGAAGAAGTGGAGTGAACTACCCTTCATCACCACCAATGATGTAATTTTCGATGTACTGGTGACATGGCCGACGGAGTGGGGCACCCCAAACATCACTGCCGTAGAGAAGTCTGTTCCGCAGAGGAAGAAAGAGGAGGCCAAATTGTGCATGGCGCAGTGGGCAGAAAAGAGAAGGTAAGAGGCAGCAGAAACAAAAGCACAGGAGGTACGAGATGTTGCACAGGAAATAGCCGAACAGAAAAAGGCAGCAACAATAGCAGCATAGAAGGTACCACAGAAGAAGAAAGACATGGAAAGAGAGGAAGAAGAGGGTGGCACAAACCCACAAACAACATCAACATAGTTAAAGCACTAGTGCCCAAGTGAGCAGATGAGGCCACACAAAAAGGTGAAAGCATCCAAGCTGTCGATCAACCCAATCACCCTTACTTAGGGTGATCTTCACGACATAGGTGAGACGGTGCACGACATCACCAACGAGGCCCTCTAGAACTTCGTGGAGGAGAATTAGATTGTGTTGGGAGCCCTCCGAGTGCAAATTCAAGAGTTGCAGGTGCACACTCCTCAGGTTGGTACTCTTTGTTGGTTGTTGAAAGGTGTCTTTTAAAACTCCTAATTGCCTCACGTTAGTTATCAACTTGGGTAAGTATTTTTGTTTCAAGAGTGTACACAATATGTGCATGCTATAAATTTAGAGAGTAATGTTTCTTAAAATGTAGTATAGATCTTTGATAGAAGAATAAACATATGCATCTGATAAACTCAAATTGCAATTATTAATGAAATATGACATCTAAGCTTCAAAACTCAATCCTCAACTGAAATTGTAATTAAATCTCACACAAGAAATTCAATTAACAATAGCATCAGCTGAGAGCATAGTAGCAATAACTCGTCTCTTCTTAGCTGATTCAATCTAAATAATACTCAATCTCTACGAAGTAATCTAGATGGAAATGATATCAATCTGAGAGTTCAATAGCAATAACCAAACTCCTTACAGTTGATTAAATGAATCCAAATAATTATCTAAGTAACTTAATCTGCAATGAATGTAAACAGAATCAAATGACGGTGCTATAAATCATATAAAGAAAAGACATTCCTTCAATACAGGAAAGTAGTAAAAAACACATAAGATGGGAAAATTAACAAATTAATCAAACTTGAGAAAATCAGAAAGATATAATACAGAGAAGTAGCTTAATCCACCAGAGGCGAGGCCCTTAGCCGCCAGTGAACACTGCTAAGCTACTTCAGATAAGGTAAATGAACAACAACCTCGAATTATATATTAATCATTGAACTTGAGTGACATTACAATATAATCGCGTTCTCTTGACAACGCAAGTCTGTAAATTAAAATTACAGTTTGAAATAACAAGGATTGATCCCCTTTCCTCCTATCCTATCCTATCCTATCTCTAATAATCTTTATAATAATCTCTCCCTCTCTTTGATCTCTTTTTTTACTTAAATACACAGAGAGAAAAGAGAAGCTACAACCGAGATGATTACAATATGATTCTCATTACAAAATTGGATTGTTCACAACAAATTAATCAGCAAGATCATACCTGAAATATCTTTCCATCAACATTCAACAGGAACAATTCGATTTTGGTATTGCAACCAGGATAATTTGGAAACTGGCCGTAATAGTGAATCTGAGAAAAAGTCTTCAGATAGCCTTCCGTTTTTCTTAATACATACCAAATTTGGGAAAATTGCTCATCAAAAAACTAATTTGATCTATTCTGAACAAAACACGTGTTTCGGAGTTTCCAAATTCTTCTCCATTTGCCCGAAACGTCCAATACAAAACTGTCACTTCTTATTCCAGCGATTTCTGAGTTGGCACATTTAATGATGAGTTGGAGATCAAATTTGCAATATGGAAAATATCTTGGAGGCTAAAATGGTGAGTGATGTTACAACAAATTTATTAATAAACCATCATTGGTAAAATCATGCATAATAATCATCATTTTATTAAAAATAAAGGAGAAGAAGTAATATTTATCCATAAGAGCATAGATAATTATAAAATGCGATTATATGATAAATCATGATAGATGACGTGATAAAGAATGGTAGAAATGGATGAAATAAGCATTAAAGAGTGATAATAATAATGACAAACTAGCGGCCCAATATTCCCCCAAACTGAATATATTGCATGTCCTCATGCAACCCAAAGACTCTATATTAACCAAGCAATAATACAAAAATTGGTTATCACAACTCATGAAATGGATGGAACAAATGATTTATTCCTCAAATAATGAATATTCAATTTTAGCAATGTTGATGAAAGTGTAACAATTTTTGCATTGACGTTCAACTATATGTATATGAAGTTGCAAAAAAATATGATATATGTAACAACAAACTCCGTTAACCATTTTCTCAAAAACTACAAACCATATTTTGCTGAAATTTTTCAAGTAGATTTCTACTATATTAATGCTTCTATGATCCAAAAATCAGATTGTTTTGATATAGGGATAATGAGATATAAGAAAAATGGCTGTAGGTGACAGTGCATGATATCTGAAATTTGACAAACTAATTTAACTTGAAATTTTCTAGGTTTGAGTATTTTAATGATACCTCTTTGTTATCCAAAACTCACAAGAATTCAGTTCATAGTTTTAAAGATATATGCCAATCAATTTCTGCACTGTATAAAAATGAAATTGTATTCCTTAAATGAGAAAGAAAGTAGAAAACATTCATCATGTGTAGCAATTCCTCCCCCAAAGTGGAGAATTAGCATGCCCTCATGCAATGCTAGAAAACAAATTGAGGTGGTCGCTACCATCTTTTGAAATCTATGCTTGGTGTAAAACAACATGGAATAAAGGAGATGCTGAGAATGAATAAGAAGTTCAATGGATGATAAATAATATAAATGGCATGATCATAATAAATAAATAAATGAAAGGAACACTCCCCCAAATTGGAAGAATCTGTCTTTGAAAAATGGGAAGTGGTAAAGATGTGGAAGGAATGATGGTAAATAATGCTCAGTGGATTTTCATAAAATTCTCCTCAATTCTTAATAAACAAAAAATTATGCTATTTTACCTCAAGTTTTACCTCTGAGAAGAAGAATGTGGAATGACATGTATGGACTGGCATTTGTTGAAGCTAATGTAGGCTGAGTGGATACTGAAAGTGATGAAAAAGGTGAAATCCAGGCAAGTATATCATGTCTGAAAAATTGTTCGCATTTGCGAATTTCGCGAACCTCTTCTATTAGTTGCAATAGTGTGGTCGTGTTGTGAATAGAGTTCCACCCATACTTGTAGTTCTCCTGTAAACAATTCACTATTCGGAATGCAATTTTCTTGAATCCACTATGTTAGTTTTGAATAACAACAGATAAGATGCATGTAAGAATTTCAATAAGAAAAACTTTGTATAAATGCAATACTAATATCTTGTCAAATTATCAAGTTATGGCAGAGTTCAGTAATTATATCACATGCTATCCCATAATGTATACATTCCTTCGTCCAATTGGAAAAGGGATTCCATGACCATAAAGCATATGAAAGGTATTGTGCTGACGGTAAGGCAAGGCAATGAACAATACGATAGTAAATGAAGCAGAGTAGACATATCAATGACAGGATGGCGAGAGGTATGGTTATAATGACAACAGAGTGTGTAAACATAGTTATGAATAAAAGATAGGGCACTTTGGATTGATGATAAGTTAAGTGAAAAAAGAAAAAAGGACAGGAATATGCCAAAAAGATGCTTTGCTGGCAGTATTGCAGCTGAAAATGATGTGATTGATCATAAAACAATTTCTCATGCGTAAATGTTCAAAATAGGGAAAAATTAAGAAAATAACTTCTCCAACAAAAAAAGAGAATAAGAAAAGGGTATTATAGTAGTAATTGACAATAAGGTATAACTTCAATACCATAAGCAGAGCCTCTGCTACCAGCAAGTGTCCATAGCCTCGGCAGGGTTGCTTTTTAACCCGTATGAGCCAGGATCCTAAATTTATAAATGGAGAGTTCCAGTGCTGTTATACAGAAGAGATCAATGTGTTGGTGTGGTAACTAGATAACCACACTTCCATTCACTGGGATGTAGCAAAAGTGATCAGGTCGGCTCGTGATGAGACCGCTTGCTTCAAGGATATTTTGGTTATCCAATGGATCATAACCCTGGTGTGGTGGCCATAGTGGGAATGTTACTTCGCTACATCTTTATGAACATGGTAGGCTGGCTCTAAATGAGACACCCTATTCTCTATTTGTAGGCAAAATTTTGTTGTCTTTACACATTTTTATGATAAATAGAAGGAGGCTTAGTACTCCTTAAGAGTAGGGATGGTGAAAAAAGTTGAACATGTCAATAGAAAAAAATATACCCATAATCTCATTTATTATAGACAGAGAAAATTATAACCAGGAAGAGTGGAACTAGCATGGTATTAAGATTATCAATCAGTATCATGTACAATAGAAATCAATGGAGTAAAGTAGTATAAAAATAATTGTGTCCCTTTTGAAAAGAATCTATCATCGATGAGTTGTCCTATTAAAGATCATAAAGTGAATGATATTAACTCGCTTCAATAGAATCCATAATTCTTGTCCTCATAAAAGTAGTGTACTCCATGCCATGAAAAGGAATCAGTAAAATGTGGTTGAGATGAACTAGGAATAATCCCACAAGAGGAAGGAAGGGTTGTTCTCGAAAATACTCCCAAAGTGTTGTTCCCTTGAAGGAACAACAAAAACACTTGAAAAAATGTTGTTCCCTTTAGGGAATAGAAAAAACACTCGAAAATGTTTTGTTCCCTTTAGGGAACAGCAAAAACACTCGAAAAAGTGTTGTTCCTTGCAAGGACAACAAAGGAAATGCACACAAAAAAGTGTTGTTCTCTATAGGGAACAACAAAAAATACACACGAAAAAGTGTTATTCCCTGTAGGGAATAACAAAAAATGCACGTGAAAAAGTGTTGTGCACATGAAAAAGTGTTGTTCTATGTAGGGAACAACAAAAAAATGCACGCGAAAAAGTGTTGTTCCCTATAGGGAACAACAAAAAATACACACAAAAGGTGTTGTTCTTTATAGGGAACATCAAAAAAATACATGCAAAAAAAGGGTTGTTCCTTATAGGGAACAACAGTTGTTCCCTACAGGGAACAACAAAAAATACATACAAAAAAGTGTTGTTCCCTATAGGGAACAAGAAAGAAAAATAGGAAAAAAATGACAAACAATTATATCTACTACTCTAAGCAAATAAAATGAAATAAAAAAAACGATTGTATGTACAAGTTGAAAAAATAAATTCTTTACGGGACTAGTGTCCTTCTACAACGAGAATTTGCACGGTGGGGTCCTCATCATTCAATCGTCAATGGAGTGAAAACTACAATTTGAAGTAAGAAACACTTGAAACACAAAAACATAAGACAAATAAGAAAGAAACAACACTTTATTTAAAAACAATACGTAAATAAATAAATTAAGTTACAACAGTTATGATGTTATTTCCTAATGGAATATCAATCTGTCAATGGAAAAAAATATCTCTTGGGAAAATGTATTAGCAGCAGTGACATGAATCTTCAAATGCAAACCAATTCTCCATTTCTTCTGTTATGAATCTGTTAGGTAATGAATTGGATGAAATGCCTTTGTTTCATTAAAATTTCTTTCAAGAATCGCTCGTCTGTAAATTGACCTTCTTTATTCTCTTAAGACCTGCAAAAAAACGAGTGTCTACCTACAATAAAACAATAAATCATGGAGAAAGAGAGGTGAACAGGCTCCCCTAATCCAGGAATTATACAAAAAACTAACAATTAGTTTCTCTGTAAAACAAATCCACGGAAAAAATAACAAAGTAAAATTTATTTGTCACTTGCGGGAGAGCAGTGGTCGACCATACTAACTAGCAGTGTTTTAATCGCAACTCCTTTGTTTTTGGTCCAATTCGAGTGATTCAAAAGCCCAATGAGAGCTCATTCAAATTTATATCACTTATAGAAATAGGTTTTAAAATTCCATGACATGATATGTCAATTTTACTTAGAACAACATGCATAACAAAGTCATTTTCAATTTCCCCACTTAGAACAACAGTGGCTATTTTAAGCATAGCCTTTTCATTTGATGACAGATTCGAATGATTCAAGTTGGAAAAGAAATTAGATTAATTTATTTATATTCAATAGAAATATTTTTTGAAAATAAAAATAATTGATGGGTCAAATACTCTAGTGAACAACCGGAAAAATAGAGTTCTAAGAATGCTGATTTACAATAGACAGTCAGTATTTTGGTCATAACTTTTTCATATGATATAAAAAATGAGTGATTTAAATTGACTTGTAAACTATGTTCATAGGGGAGTATATAATAGAAATAGGATTTCAGAATATAGTCATTTAGGCCTCCAAAAACTGATTGTCCCAACTCTATTCTTGAGCTGCCTACTGGACACCCAACCAATGTTTTGGTTATAACGTTTTTGTTTCAAATCCAAATTGAGTGATTCAAATTGGGTTGGAAATTATACATCAAGGGCTAAATAGGATAGAAACAGGTTTTAAAAATATTTCCTTTTGGTCCCTTGAAAAATGACCGTCTCAACTGTGTTTTCAGAAATTTCATCAAGCCCACAAGCCAAAAAAAATGATATTCAAGAAAATTTTCAAAATTGGTGATAAAAATGAATATGAGTGTTTGTGGAACTTGTTATTTTCAATATAATACATCTACATCAAAAAATAAATTAAAATATTTATCACGGATGTTTATTTCCACAGCATGTTGTGACAAAAACAACTATTTTTACATTTAAAAATGTGTTTATTTTATTTCCTTATTTATTTTATTTTCTACACTAACCTATTTTGATTTGAAAAATGAATATGATTACGTATAGGAGTACTTCTAGTGGAACCATTTTTGAAATAATGCCTCAAGTGTGTGTATACCCAAATTTGAAAAATGCATGTTAATGAATATTAGGGTATGAGAAGTTAACTTCCCTTGAAAAGATGGTGTCAAAAATTGTTGTAGTATGGAGTAATACTACAAGCAAATGATGGAGTGAAACCAATATTCAATATATCCTTTACTTTCTTGATTTCCCATAGCCATCATATCATGAAGTTCTTGAGCTTTTAAAACGACTTGTTGATGCAGACTAGAAGAAACCTCATTTTTTTCCATAACTTCTACAATTTTTTAATTTGAACCATTCTGAATCTCAATATGAGTTTTCTCCAATGGTGCATTTGAGATAGAATGGGTGGGAAGGGTGCATAAATTTTGTAGTTCAACACTGTAAGCATGTTGTACTGGTTTATTATGGTGAGGGTGTGGAATGAGTTGAGCAGGAAATTGTGTACGGAATGGAACATTTTGATGATGTAGTTGATTGGGTGAGTGGATGATTTTGATAGGCAAGAAAGATGTTGCAGAAGAGTTGGTAAAGAATATGGAGGATGTGTTTGTGCTACAAGATGATGGAGAGTAGTCATGCAATCATAAGATGAACCATGCCAAACTTGTAGACAAGATTTGTGAGGATTATATTGAGATGGACATGGTTGCCCTAATACATGAGTATTCCATAATGGATTATGAAAGTAAGAGAATAGAGATGAAGTGTTGTGAACCATACATGTAGGCCATGATTTCCATGGTTTTGACATTGTTTCAGCTTCCTCATCTCTTTGATATGCTACTTCCATCCTAGATAAGGAAGAACAACTATCTATGGGGTGCTCCTTTCGGTAATGAGGGAAAATCACTTCTTCAATTTCTTGATTTTCTTGAACCTACAAAACATCCAATTTTGAATTTAGAGAGTTAATAAAATCACATTTAAAATTTTCAAATAAAAAATTGATTTCAGCTCTTATGTCTCCTGTTCTTGTAATAGATTTGGAAAAGAAATAAGAAAATTCTCTAGAATTCTTACCAGCCTTTGCAATTCCTCTTGAATACCTTATGCACAATTCACAAACATCATCATATTATAACTAAAAAAAATCACCTCTTCCTATCAGATTTAAGAGTCTAAAAATTCATCCTTGATTCCTTTAAAAATGAGTGTTTTTAAGATCTCTTTTTCCAAATACTTATGCTTTGATTTTTGAAGGTTATAATGGAATTGCTCTACATAGTCCTCCAAGCTTTCATCTTCCCCTTGTATCATATTGAAAATATCTTCATCGACCTCGCAATTGTCTTGGTACATCTTTAAGAATACGTTCTTCATGTCCTCCCATGTTTGGATGCAATTCCCACCTAGACTCATGAACCATCAGAGAACTGCTCCTTTTAGAGTAAGAGGAAACACTTTCAACCTTTGATCGTTAGTACAATAATCATATCCTCTACTAAGTATTTCAAACTCAAATAAGAATGTATCTGGATCTTCATTTTTCAAACCATGAAAATTTCATAGAGAAGATGGGGGAATTATGTGCATTTGTGTCACTCCTCCTAGATCTTTGATAGGGAATTCAAAAGTTACAATGTGAGCCATTTCTTAACATAATAGAAGATGTTTCTCATGTGTTTCTTTGAGGCTCCTCCTTCAAATGTTCCTGTCAATTGGCTAGTGAAATGGGTGGTGCTCACATCACCACTTGACTAGAATTATGATATTTGTTTCACAAATTCTACCTCTAAAATTCCTACTTCAATTTCTACGCAATTCTGCTGGAAAGCGGGCGGAGGAGCATGCACTTTACTTGTTCATTATGTAGGTTCTTACCTTCTGTTTTTAATACCCAATTCTTTCACATCAAACACCTACTTCAACTTCTACGCAATTGTGCTGAAAAGTAGGTGGAGGAGCAAGAACTTTACTTGCTCGTTACGTAGGTTCTTACCTTCAGTTTTTAATACCGAATTCTTTCCCAGCATCAAATATTAAACATACATCACTCTCTGTGAAATGGCAACACTCTCCCCGCAATAGCGCCAAAATTTTGGGTGCTAAAATGTGTCTTTTAAAACTCCTAATTGCCTCACATTAATTATCAACCTAGGTAAGTCCTTTTGTTTCAAGAGTGTACACAATATGTGCACGCTATAAATCCACAGAGTAATGTTTCTTAAAATGTAGTATAGATCATTGATAGAAGAATAAACGGATGCATCTAATAAACTAAAATTGCAATTATTAATGAAATATGACATCTAAGCTTCAAAACTCAATCTTCTACTGAAATCATAAATAAATCTCACACAAGCAATTCAATTAACAATAGCATCAACCGAGAGCATAGTAGTAATAACTCATCTCTTCTTAGCTGATTCAATCTAAATCATACTCAATCTCTATGAAGAAATCCAGATGGAAATGATATCAATCTGAGAGTTCAATAGCAATAACCAAACTCTTTACAGTTGATTAAATAAATCTGAATAATTATCTAAGTAACTTAATCTATAATGAATGTAAATGGAATCAAACAACTGTGTTGTAAATCATATAAAGCAAAGATATTCCTTCAATACAGGAAAACAATAAAAAGCACATAAGATGGGAAAATTAACAAATTAATCAAACTTGAAGAAACTAGAAAGATATAATATAGAGAAGCAGCTTAATCCACCAGAGGCTAGGCCCTTAGTCACCAGTAAACACTACTGAGCTACTTCAGATAAGGTGAATGAACAACAACCTCAAATTATATATTAATCATTGAACTTGAGTGACATTACAATATGATTGCGTTATCTTAACAATACAAGCCTGTAAATTAAAATTACAGTTTGAAATAACAAGGATTGATCCCCTTTCCTCCTATCCTATCGTATCCTATCTCTAATAATCCATATAATAATCTCTCCCTGTCTTTTATCCCTGTTCTGATTTAAGTACACAGAGAGAAAAGAGAAGCTACAACCGAGATGATTACAATATGATTCCCATTACAAAATTGGATTGTTGACAACAAATTAATCAGCAAGATCATATCTAAAATATCTTTCCATTAACATTCAACAAGAATAGGTTGAATTTGCTATTGCAACTAGGATAATTTGCAAATAGACTGCAACAGTGAATCTCAAGAAAATGTCTTCAGAGAACCTTCCTTTTCTCTTAATACAGACCGAATTTGGGAAAAATACTCATTATGAAACTAACTCGATCCGTTCTAAATGAAACCCATGTTTCAGATTTTCGAGATTCTTCTCCATCTTCCCAAAACGTCCAATACAAAATTGTCACTTATTATTCCAACGAATTTCTGAGTTGGCACATTTAATGATGAGCTGGATATCAAATCTGCGATATGGAAAATATCTTGGAGGCTAATATGGTGAGTGATGTTACAACAAATTTATTAATAGACCATCATTGGTAAAATCATACATAATAATCATCAATTTATTAAAAATAAAGGAGAAAACATAATATTTATCCATAAGAGCATAAATAATTATAAAATGGAATTATATGATAAATCATGATAGATGACGTGATAAAGAATGGTAGAAATGGATGAAGTAGGCATTAAAGAGTGATAATAATAATGAAAAACTAGCGACCCAACACTCTTTTGACCAACCTCATAGCAGGGATAGCTGAAACTGAGCAAATGTTGC
>APFE030261115.1:0-16973 GCA_000404065.3 Pinus taeda | reverse complement strand
TCCAACGGGCTATCATGCGCGTCAAACGGAGATAAGACGACCAATTCGCGACCCCGGGAAGTTGATGTACCAACTTACCCAAAAACACGGCCCACAATTTGGTGTTTCATCTTCCAGGGTTAGGTTTGGAATGTGAAGGGTTTTTCCATTTTTTCTCAACAATAAATAGGCCTTCGAGCCTCATTGTAACACAGTTCAGAGGCATGTAGCCACACATCTCTTCTCAGAGATAAGCTACCATAGCCCTAGCTGGTTTATTTCCATTTTCTGGTTGTAAGCATATTTCAGTATTTTCCATTAATGAAATGAAGTATTATTTCCGCTGCATCTTTGTGTATATGGTTACCTCTGTAATTTGTTGCGTTCCTGTTTAAGTCTGGATCAGTAGCCTTACTCCTTGTAGTCACGGGAAAGGCTTCTTGCTCAACGTCAGTATCGGAATTAGGGAGTATAAAGTCCCACATCTTGTGGCATTCAACGACTTCCTCTTCTTCTTCTTCGGATGGTGTAATTGTTTCTTCTTCTTCTTCTTCCTCAGGATCCGAATCTGCATAAGATATGACATTTGGAGGCTTGGACTCAGGTTTCTTGAAATTCCTATAAGGTTTCTTTGTTGAGGACTCTGCTACTTGTTTCTTAATCTCAACCTTTTCGTTTGACATGGTTTTAAGGACTTTTTGAAGGCCCTCCATGTCGTATGGATCCTTAGTGATCTTTTTCTTCGAATCATCCTTAAAAGACACTTTTTTGGATTTTCGTTCCTCTAGAGTAGTTTTCTTGTCCAAGGTGATTACACTTTTTTCAACAGCGAGGGCTTCTTTCATGTTTTCGGCCAATGTAGGTTGTTTAGCCCTATCCACAAAAATGGCTATGTTTGAGGGTAAGGCTGTAATATACCATTCGCTTCTAACTTGTTCGCTTGGCTTATCATTGGTGGGGATTTTGTTCAAGAGTTTGTTAAATCGGGAGTTAAACTCCTTAATGGGTTCTCTTGACTCGATCCTTAGATTAGAAAGGTCATGGACGAGTGTAGCCAAGGTTCTATCATTGCCGTATTTGGTAAGAAACTATTCGTGAAAGATATTCCAACTGGTGATGGATCCAGCAGGCAAGGAAAAATACCAAGATCCTGCTGATCCTTGTAATATATAAGGGAACAATATGACTACAACATCTTCTTCTGTTACTCCCTTTAAATTGACTGACAACATAAAATTATTTATGTGTTCTTCTGCGGACGTTCCAGCATCTGGATTGAACTTTGGTAACCATTTTTCGGGATAATCGGGTAATGGATGTAAAGGCGCAGGCATAGTGACTGCACCAAGACTTCTCCATGGTCTTTGAGCCATTTTAGGAGTACCAGCGATTATCTGTGGTGTTCCAGGTGCTTGAGGGGGAGGTGGAAATGAAGACTGAAAAGATTGTGATGTTGGAGGTGAAGTCCCTTGGTGAACAACAATATGTAGTGGTGAAGTGGGTGTTTGACTTCGCACAGGTGATGATGAAATGGAAGATGATGGAGAAAAGGTTTCACTACCAGAACCTTCAGTGTTCTTTTTAATCCTTTTCCTTTCGGGCAAAGGAAACTCAGGTGGTTCAATACCTAGTTTTTCGCTTTGAAGTCTGGTAAGGTGAGGAGGTAAGTGGAATTACGAAGTCTGACTGCCTTATGATACTTCGGATCTAGGAGGTGAAATAGAGAAGCCTTGAAGTTTCTGGATGATAGATTGAACTTCAGGGGACTCCGGACTTAAATGTCCTCAAGTGTTATGAGGTTGAGCAGTAGTAGTTGATCCTTCCTCTTCTCGTCTGGATACTGATGGTTCAGAGTGCAAACGAGAGGTCCGAGGAGAGGTAGAGGGTGATTTACTCTGTGAATGGTCTGTAGGTTTTGGCTTACTCGCCATTCGGATGGCCCTCCTTCTAGCGCCAGAAATGTTGATGCCTCAAAAATCGTTGCAACAACATTGGGGGATAACCACCCCGTCCGGACCTTAATACAGCTCCTTTTCCATTTGGGATGGTGGCTCTGACTGGATATAATGGGGCCAGTTTCCCAATAATGGATAAAAAAGGTGGATGAGTGATGGGTTGTCTGTTCTAATGATAGGCGAATAACTTAATCTATCAACGAAATAAGAAAACTAATACTAATCTCGGGAACGATTATTCTTTGTAAATGCAGCGTTTGATGATCTTTATCTATTGACAGGCATGTAGATGACTCTGTAAAATAAACATAGATATTCATTCATTCAAAGATTACTTCGTCTAAATAGTTAAACAAAGTGATTAACACAAGATTGTTGCACTTATCATTTATATCATCGATACATACATGATTGGAAGGAAAGCATACTATAAACAGCCAATAGTGGAATGCATAAAGGATGCTTATTAAAACACACACACACACACACACACACACACACATATATATATATGCGACAATAGCAAGAGCGATCAAATGACAATTCATATAACAAGAATGAGTTCAGACATAAGCAATAGTACCATATGAGCTGCTAATCAATCCCAATATCAATCGCTATTTGAAATTCTTCCTTCAACGCAGAAATGCTTTCAAACAAAGACAGTAGTGCACATTTGTATAAAAACTTTCCTTATCAAAATCAGAATGATTGGTCCAGTTTCATAAAAGAATATCCCTGAAGTACAATAGTGCAACTTCAGGGTTTAAGTCATATACAAAACTTTACGACCCTTTCTAAATGCATGAAAGGGTCTATAAATACTACTAAACTAAAAAAAAATCTATGAAAACAAAATCCTACTTAATTGGCATCAATTAACAATATCTATCTTCTTGGGAGCGATCTGGCGGTCGGCGATGTGAATCATGACTCAGGCATACGATCTCCGTTTGACGCTTATGATAGCCCATTAGAAAGATCTATCCGAGAACTACCACTTTGGGAAGGGCAACATCGGTCCATGGACCCATGTTGCCCACAGATTTCCCAAAAAACGTCGTTTAGGGACTCAAAACGGCTCCGGAAGTTCAGGACCCAAAAAACTGCTAAAAATAGTAAACTGTGTTACAATTTAGGAAACTGAAAAGGCTGAAAGAGACAATTGTGGGGATCCAAATGGGATAGGTGGGTGGCCACCAACATCCACCTGGATCATCTGGTGAGGATAAATTCCTCATTCCACAAGGAAATCCCAACACTGACCTCAGCTCAAATTCAACTGTCCAAACTGCCTTTGCACAATCGCTGCATCACCCTAGTGCAGTTGTTGCTGCTCTCAGCTTGGAACAACTTCTCCTCAAGCCGTATGACCATTCATTGTATGGGAAAATGTCTCTCCTGGCCTCTGGAACCTCTACCCAGCTTTTGGCACATAAATTCTACTTCTCCCCAGCAAATCGACTTTGCCTCTAGAGGCTAATGCTTTGCTCTGTGTTAGCATCACTGTGGCTTCTTTTCCTCTCTGCAAATGCACTCACCGAATCAATAAATCTTCGTCTGGCTTCACTGTCCCTGCCCCTCTCTCACTGCTTCGATTTCTCTGGCTCTCTCTCCGGCAATTGAATGCTGCTACTCAAAAAATCTATTTGCTCATGAAATCAAAATGCACAAGTGATTTCTCCAATCCCCATCAAATTCTTCTTATAATCCTCTGTTGAGACTTTAACGACCAAGATTAGATCTTAATCGATGGCTTAATTAATTATGATTAATTAGTCATATTCCCTAAGTTTAGACTTAGGAAATATTTTAAAAATGACTAATAATTCTAATTAACTCATTTCTAGGAGGAATTTCCAGAAATAATTTATGGGTTTTGGAAATCTCATGTATTCTAGTCACTACACAAATTTTGTGGCTAGAACACATCAGATGCTACAAAAACTAACACTCCTCTAGCAAGGAATGTGTTCTAGTGTTGTTTCCTCCTGTAGCAGCACCCTATCTCTGCACCATCTCATGTCACACTGTTGATGTCTGGCCATACTGCCCACCAACCACTGTGTAACTATGATATCAGTTGCATTTGTGCTGCTGTTGACCCTGCTGAACTGTTGCCAACACTGCATCTACACTACAACTCCCTCTCATCTATTGCTGCTACAACTGCAACAACTACAACTGAAAAGCATCCCAAATACAGAATCAATTGTGATTAGTATGATGTATCTGTCTCCCGAGTTTCTGACTGCTGCTAGTATTTGCGCTCTCAATGAGGCATCTGCACTGGCATTGACTCTGCACTCTGCCACTCTGCACTGCGCTTCCCAGTATCTGACTACGACTCGACTCTGCATCTGTAACTCTGGCATCTGACTGCCATTGATCCATCCTGCTACAAAATACTGTGGGCCCCCATAGCAAGGTATTGATTCAAGAAGTGGACCTGCTGAAGAACCCTGCCCATCTGTAGCACTCTTAGGCTACAACACCAAGTCACCCTATTTCACTCCTAGGGGTATGTCAACAAACATGTTGAAGTCTTCCTACAGCGTGGAGGACAGCCTATCAATCTCTGTTGATGCTGCCTGCTGGTCCTGCTTCTCCTCCTTGCCCTTATTCCTGAGAGTTAACTGGGTGTTGTAGTGATGAAGCTCAACACATCTGAAGCACTTGATCTTTGACAGGTCCTTCTATTGGAAAATCAGAAAGGCAGTAAATATTTTCTTGATCTTGATAATTACTTGTGATGTTTCTTATTATTGCGATTCTTTATATCTTCTTTCTTTAGTTCATCAAGGAACTACCAAAAGCAGCAACACATAAAACAATGGACATAAAATGTAGGCACATGCCAGGGAAAAACCCCCCTTGAGGGGAAAACCCAGTGAAAGTAATTCTTCCTTTCAATAGCATTTTATGATACTCTTCACCCTAGACCAAGACCAGACCTTCCCTCCACACAAAGTCAGCCTCCAGAAGATTGACCTCTTCCAAACAACTTCAACTATGCAGCGACTTGCAGTAGCTAACATCGTCCAATGATAGTCTAAGTTGGAAGACTTCGATCTCCCAATCTAGAGCACGAAACAAAGAGGGACCACCACCAAAATTTTGATTTTCCTTGACTCCTTAGACCCACCCAAACTTGCATTCACTTCGTCCTCTGGACAACAGACTTTCCCAACTACCCACTTCTTACTTCTGCCTAACAGCAAGATTTTGGCACTTCTGCCTAGTAGAGATAATTCGAACTTGATAAGAAGTGATGCTCCAAATGAATTCGATGTCCTTCCTTTTATAAGCTTCTTGTGGGTTCGAATAGGGTCTTAGGCCGACTTGATATTCCCTTAGGCCGATATGGTGTGTAGGATCCATAATTCATATTTGACTCAATACTTAACCTTTTTACATGATTCAAAAGCCCAAGAAGGGTCTCTTTAAATGTACAATAATTCTATAGACTCAGAATAAATCCTAAAAGTCGTCAACGGGGACTTTGACCTAAAACATGGTGACCCAAGCATGAAACCCATGCTTTACTAAGTCACAACAATAATAAAAATTATTTTCTTTATTATTTTGACAAGTATATTACATGATGAATCAAGTACATTATTGAAGACCAAACATAGTTACTTTTTCAAACACTCCCTCTTAACTAGGGAGGTATTCATAATGTACATATACAATGGAAGATCTCAAACTATATGAACCATGAAGAACTTTAGGCACCTCAATGCCATGGACTAGATTCCTGACCAGGGCAATCTATCCAAATAGTCACTCAACAATTTAAGCATCGCAATGCCATGGATTAGATTCCTGACCAAGGCAATCTATCCACGTGGGACTAAGATGGACTCAATATTTTAGCCCCTCTAGGTACCATCAAGCTTACTTTCTAACAATCAACCCAAAAAAATCTAGGTGTGTATCCAAAGCAGAGCTCAATAATCAACACCACCTTTCCAACTTTGGGACTGAGACATCAGCACTAAGTGCCAGCCAGATGTCTGCCCAGGCAATGCTTGACCCGCAAAGCCTCAACATCCCTAGATCCAGCAGATCAAGAATGTCCAATCTCTCCCAATCAAACTGATTGATAAACAACATGCTTTTAAATCCTTGAGAGATTCACCTATACAAACAAAACCCTAATCAATAATATACCTTCACATGTACATAATCATATACAAACCTCCAAGGTCTTTTAGACAACAAATGTTGCTTCTCAAATTTATATAGTAGGACTATCAACCAAATCTTTAACTGAAGATTCCTTAATCATATGTTTTCCTTCCTACCTCCCATGCAACAACATATCCTTTGAAATTCATTCTTCAATTAACACCAAGTTAAGCCCCCCCTCTCAACCAAGAAGAACCTCTTTATCTAGGCTCACTCTTAATCTTAAGGAGATCTCTTATATTCATGCTTGCTCGGGGAGATCCGCTTCTTCTTTTCGACATCAGAGAATCTTTTGTGGCTTCCAATCATTTCATTAGATTTATCATCATCCCCATCATGCTTATCACATAAATACGCATCTTCACCAAGTTGAAGATTGTGTACCTGCACAATTTCAATAGAAAGTAAAACCAAATCTATAGAAGCATGATGTTAGCCATATCTAAAATATGGAAGCATTTCAACTTTATTCATATCAGATACCTAAACTTAATTATAAACAAGAGAATATACTCTTCAACATCTTGCTAGGGACTTTGTTATACACCCTAGACTCCTTCATAAGAACATTCATTCCATCTAGGGTTTCAATGTGTCTTACAAACGTATGACATACCTTACTACAACATATAGAAAACCCTGGAAACTATTCAGACAAATATAGATCGATAAAGTATCTAACAACCTTATAGAATACATATGTTAGACTTCTCACTAGGGATTCATATAAATCATAGATTTCATACAAACAAATCAATCAATGTCAATCACAACTTGGTCATTAACCTGACCAGCTTCCATTAGGGTTAGTTCCAAACCCCTAGATTTTCAATCAACCATCAAACAGTCACTATCACGACCAACTATCACAAGGGTTAGTTTGCAAACCCTATATTTCCAAGCAATCATCAGACTCAACCAAAAATTCAAATTTCAAAAATTTCTTCACAAATCTCAAATCATATAGTCAACATTTATCAGATATTTCTACTTCAACTAAGGTTCAACTCCAAAACCCTAGAATTCCAATTTTCACAAATTCAACAAACTTATACAAATTTCATATCATCATATTCTAGAGACTTTACTTTGACTAAGGTTTAACTCCAAAACCCTAGAATTCCATTTCAACAATCACTACATATATAGATCTCAAATTGTTACATTTCACACATACTAGACAATTTTACTTCACCGGGGTTTAGATACAACACCCTAGATTTCCAAATATCAACATCCTAGAATCTTAGACAAGGACTTCCATTAAATCCTGAGACTTATGACCATCAATGACTAGGTCAACACATATCTAGGAATTCATAACCATACATAAACATATCATATGTCCAACAACATTAATACATCTTGACCTAGACCAACCTAAGATTTCAACGAAAAGAACATATCTATACATGCTTAGATTGCATCATCATGCAAATACATTCCATATCATGTGTTAGTCAAACCTAACTTCACCATCATATCAAATAAGAGTTAGACACACAATCATTTTGATTACACTAGGGTTTGATTAGACAAACACACACATACCAAGGAGAACATTTATAAGACAATGTAAGGGTCTTGCTCACACATTCCACCAAACCCCAATGAGCTACGGTTCCAATATAGAATCACACATTCCACCAAACCCTAATGATCTAGGGTTCCAATGTAGAAACATAGCACACCCATCATTACCAAAACTTCAAAGTTTTGGGATTTTAGACCTCATCATTCAACCCTAACAAGTTAGAATTTCTTGATCATACCAAAATCCCAAATAAGACATCATCAATAAAGCTTCAATTATCATTTCACAATCACACTAAGCAACTTAGGATTTCAAACATTCATATCAGCATACCCTTTGGTCAGGGTTTTCGAGAACCTGTCTAGGGTTCTACATAATCAATCAAGAGTAAGAGTGGGGCGGGTATATTTGTCAAGAGATGAATCAACCAAAAAAGAATCACTAAGATTCAATACATCTAGTCATAACAAAGTTAGTAATAGATCTTCAAATGAATAACCCTTTCAATCAATGTATTCAAAGCATACCTTTGTTTCTTGACTAACCTTGTCTTGAGAGATCCTCCTTCTTGCAAATGTTTTCCCTAGTCAAGACAACAAAGGGAGAAAGGTGATTAGTATTTAATATAATCACAACTAAATGAGTACATGCCAAAAATGAAAAGATATGAGATACTTATCTTTGAGAGTTGTTGGGAGCTCCCTCCAAAGCTCGAGGGAAACCTTGAAACTTAAAGCAATACAAAAATGTCTTTTCCAGAGATATGTTAAAAACCTATAAATTCTAAAACAGATAAAACAAGTTATGTAAAGAAAATGACTTAATAGTGTAAGTTCCTAATGTCATGTTCTTCAGGCTTGACTTTCTTTCAGTCTCCTTCTTTAGCAAAGTTGGCTTGATCTCTTCCTCTCTTCTTATTCCTTGGATTCTCAGGAAAGTCACTCTTGTAGTGACCTTTCTTATGACACTGATAGCACTTTATCTTAGACATGTCAACCTTCTTCCTTGGTCTCTTCGATCTCTTTCCTTTATGATGAGCAACATAAGCATTTGATACTCCTTCAGGATTGGAAACCATTGAGATCCTAAATTATTTTTTACTACATGCGGTCCATAATTCTTCAAAGGTGGGAGCTACCTTCCAACTGTTGAGACCTTAAGCAAATGCACCCCAAGAGGGTGGCAATCCTAATATAGTTGTGATCACCAATTCTTTGTATGGAACAATCTCATCGATGACCGAAAGATCATCCCTGAGTCTAGCTATATTCACAAAGAAAGTTGCCACAATATCTTCTTTAGCAATTTTGTTATTCCTCAGCTCATTCTTCAAACTTGGTACTTTACTAATGTTCTTAATAGTGAAAAAATTTGACAAGGCTTCATACATCTCCTGAGCATGAACAATGTTAGTTATGAATGGGACAAGATTGTCTTTTATCCCTTCTACCATATGAGTCATAGCCACCAATTCTAAATCCCTGAATTTTGCTTTGTCAGTATCACTGGTTCTTCTATAGGCTTCTTTACATTTCCTTTTACCAAATCTAGCACATTTTTCTTCTCGAGGATTAGGTCAATCATGTTCTTCCAGGATCTGAAGTTAGATGTTCCTTAAAGCTTGTTCTCGCCCTTGATAGACTTAGACATCTTCCTTGAATATGATAGACTCCTTCTCTGAGATAGTACCTATGAATGGATCTTCCTTTTTCTTCTTTTTTCACCAAAGCTCTTATACCATGTTGGAAAATCAGAAAGGCAGTAAAGACTTTCTTGATCTTGATAATTACTTGTGATGTTTCTTGTTGATCAATGGTTGTCATTGATGTCAACCCAAGCAGCACCAGGGGCTACCCCGATCTTGCATGGGCATTTTTATTTGACAACTTACTCTGTTCTGAGTCAAGGATCTTGTAGATGGTTTCTACTTGTCAAGATGTTTCAGTTGATATATGACATGCCACGTAATTCTTCATGGTTTGAGAGATATTCATGTTTGAATTTTAGTAACCCGAGTTAGTGGGCTAAAACCATATGGGGTTGTGGCATGGAACTCATAATTGGTTGTGATCATTGAATAGTCAATAATTAATAACATTTTTTTCTCCTGAAATCCCTCCAACGTTCACTTATTGAACACCCCCTCAACTGAAGACATTCATATAAATAGTGACCCTCATATCCTCCTCTAGTAGGGATTGTGTGGCTTCAAACAGGTTATTGTGGAATTTTCGCTATAACTTGTTTTTTGCAAAGCTTCAGAAGCTGAAATTAAAACCCATTTGAGCTGAAAACTTGATGAACCTCTTGACCGAATTTTAGACCTTGTTTAGCTATATTTTCGGAGATATGATTTGAGGAAGTTAGGGTTTTTGCAGGCTCCCAAATTCCATGTCAAACAGGTGACATTGGGAAAATCGTCATAAATTTCGCATTGAGCATTGGATTCAAATTTCATAAAGAGTCACAGAAATACAACGAGCTGTAGTTCATTGGGTATCATTTTTAGGGCTGAAGGTCGCATCAGTGACATGTGGCACTTAATACAATTTCGCTCGACTGGACCAATATATAATCAGGTCATTGTGGGAGATTGGGCATAACTCTTTCCTGAAGAATCCGATCTTTATCAGACCTATGGGGTTGGAAAGAGGACTCAGAGTGCTACCATAGGATGAAATTTTAGACCCTAGCGATCCGAAATTACATAGATACAACAGATTCAATATCGAGCTCCTAGAAGGCAAGAAAAACCATGCATTCAAGGATCACTACCACATTCTCCTCCTCCTTCACCTGCTTCGACCCGCTATTGCTGCCACTGATGGAGCTCTTCACTAAGTCTCGCCTTAACTTCTCCTGCTGCAAATCGTCCCACATCTTGTCACACCTTGGCAATATTTCTCTGCCTAAAATAATTTGGACAAATACCTGCCACTCCTCGGAGACACTATTGAGTGCCAATTGTACTAGCTTTGTGGCTTGAGGTGCTGCCCCAATAGCTGAAAACTAATCCCGAATCTCCTGAATCTTGGTGAGGAAGAGGTCTATGCATTCCCCTTTCTGCATATTCATGCATCTCAGCTTCTCCTCAAAATGTGTAAATTTCTAAGTCTACTAGTTAGAAACCCTCCATGCACTTTACTGATTTATTCCTACCTGCTTGTTTTGTTACTTAACAAGTTATTTACCATGTAAATACTGAAAATAAACACTAGTTTATGCTCAACATATTATAAATCATCAATTGAACAAAACATAAACAAGCACACAAAATGACACCATTATTTTTGGACAAACGTCCCCAGAAAAACCCAATGTGGGAAAACTGGTGTAGCTATTTGAGGGTTTGCTTATTAAGCAGCTTCAGAGTAAAATGCGGGTGCCAAATCTGGATTACGCAACAGAGAATGCCCTTCGCATTAGTACCTCTCCGTCTGAGACAAATGTTACGGCTGAAACCTAAGATAAACCCTCCGGCAGCTCCTCAGCTCCAATTTGTCCTAGAAACCCCAGCGTCTACATTTCTGGACTACGTCAGCCTCTCTCTGCCCAGCATTGGCACTGCGTCAGCCTTCTGGCCCTCTGCATCAGCAACGCTGACCTCTCTGAAGCACTAAGCAGCTCTTGGCTGCCTCTGCGTGAGCCCTGGCTGGTTTTGCGTCACTCTCTTTGGCTCCTGCGCTGATCTCCCAACACTATCTCTTCCTCTCTGTCTCTTTGTACTCACTGCCCCTCAGCTGTAACTTCGATCACCGATTCTATCTCTCTTAGCAAACCTCGCTCTAGAGAATAGAATGACTGATCATCTGGTGTGTTCTCCAAGTGACCCTCAAGCCTCCTCTTATACTTTTCTCGTTGACATATCAACGACCGAGATTAAGTCCCTAATCAATGACTAAGATTAGATCTGGCTTGATCCATGTCTTTTGGACCATTCTAACACAGTTTATATTAATCCACATTAGTATTTTAATTTCCCTAAGTTTAAACTTAGGAACTTCATTAAAAATATTAATTATTTTAATATTTCTCAAACTGTTTAGAATCTTCCCAAACCCTTTTTGGGTATTATAGATCTCATGTGCCCCAACCTCTCCACCAAACTTCGTGGCTACAACACATCCAATGCTACCCCAAATCAACACTCACTCTTAGCGAGGATTGTGCTCTAACAATACTCCTCACTGAGTATCACCCTGATCATCCAGCATTGGTCCCTGTGCTAATGCTAGGCCTGCTGCCCAACATCCTCTATATTGCTTCCCATGGCTCTGCCACTACCACTGCTGCATCTGTATGACAACTCCCTCTGCATCCGTGTTGCTGCTCACGGCTCTACCATTGCCACTACTGCATCTCCTCTCATCATGCTGCATCGTGCTACCCACTATTGCACTACAACTCAGTTACTGAGAATTAAGTAACTGATCTCCCAACTCTAACCTCTTTGTTGGGCTAGAGACATCGCTGATGTTGAACCTCCCTCTTCCGCAGATAAGTGACCCCTCTCTGACCTCTGCGCTACTGCAACAACTCCTTTCATCTCGCACCATTGCACACCTCTCTATGTCATCCTGCACTGGTGGATCCTGCCCTCATCGCATGTAGTCCGCCTGACTACAAATCAATGTCTCCCCACTTTCGCTCGAGTGGCGTGTGTGCACTCATGGCAAAGTCATCATTTGTCTCCACTTCCTTCTCTGCCCTTGCTAACGCTCTCTTATTCTCGAAAGACTCTTCCTTACTCTTCTTCCTTGGACGTTGGCTTGCATAATGACCCAGCTCCCCATAGTGGAAGCACTTGATGTTAGAGAGATCCTTCTTCTTTCGTTTTCATTTCTTTCCCTCAGATGCTAGGGCAACATCGTCCTCCTCCTTTTTGACTCTAATCCCCTTACTACTACTTCCCGCCTTGGTCTGTCGTCTGTTCTCTTCTTGGTGAAAAGTCTCCCACATCTCCTCCTAAGGTGGAAAGGTCCCTCTGCCCAGCATACTCTGGACCAATACCTCCTAGTATTTTGAGACTACATTCAGGGTTGTCCTCACCATCAATTCCTGATCTGGCATGGCTCCTATGGAAGTCAACTACTCTCGGATCTCATTAAGTCCTCCGAGGAAGGTGTTGATTGGTTCTCCCTTCTTCATCTGATATGACCTCATCTGGTTTTCTAGTAACATCCTTCTCTGCACAGAAGTATGTTGGTACAATTTCTTTAGGGCCTCCCACATCTCATATGTCGTTTCCTTCTCAGCAATGTGTGGTACTACATGGTCCTTGAACTTGTCAAGGATGATGCTCTTGGCCCTTGCCATTGCCTCCTCGTACTTGTCGTTATCAGCTAGGTCAACTGGGATTGCTATCATCCTCAAGGAAAAGTGCTTGACACAATTTCTGTCAAGTACGGATAAGATTCTGGCCTTCCAGACTGCGAAGTTTGAGGCTCCATCCAATCTTTGTTGGTCTCTTACTCCGTTGAGTGCCATGCTACTCTTCTACTTCCCTCTTGGAAGTTCTCGATGTGACTCCCTCTGAGTTTGGATTTCCCTCTTGGAAATCCTTCTGCCGATGTCGAGATGCCCCCTACTCTGATCTTTTGTGAAACTGCACCTCTGATCCGGATTTCTCAGCTACAAACGCTTGGTAACAACTCCCTCCTCCTTGGCCTTGCCTTATTAGGTATTGCTCTGACTACAGTACCCCACCAGCTCCACTCTGCAACTTTCCCACATCCTCCTAAATCCCGGCAACCTGAAGGTTAGAGCTCCTGGGCTCTGCGCATTCCCGACACTAGCAACTCGGCCTCCTCAGCCAACTGCATCAGCCCTCCTAGCTTCTACGTGTCTCTTTATGAGCATCTCTTTACCTCCCTTAGCCTCTGCGTTGCCTCTTCCTGGCTCACCCTTGATGACATAGGCACTACGTCACCCTTCCCTTGTCGCTGCTCTGCTAGGAACAACTTTTGTCACTCGGGATAGTTGTTTTTTGCTGCTATTGCTCTGTTCAGCTAATGTCCTTAGTTCTTCTATGATCTGCAACCATGCTTTGATACCATGTTGAAGTTTCTAAGTCTACTATTTAGAAACCTTCCATGCACTTTACTGATTTATTCCTACCTACTTGTTCTGTTACTTAACAAGTTATTTACCATGTAAATACTGAAAATAAATACTAGTGCATGCTCAACATATTACAGATAATCAACTGAACGAAACAGAAACAAGCACACAAAATGACACTGTTATTTTTGGACCAGTGTTCCCAAAAAAAACCAATGCGGGAAAACAGGTGCAGCTATCTGAGGGTTTTCTTATTAGGCAATTTTAGAGTACAATCTTGGTGCCAAATGCGGCTTACCCAATAGAGAATGCCCTTGGTAGTATTACCTCTCAGTTTGAGACAAATGTCCCGACTGAAACCTTGGATAAACCCTCTGGCAGCTCCAATCTGTCCCATAAACCCCAGTGTCTACCTTTCTAGATTGTGTCAGCCTCTATCTGCCCAGCGCTGGCCTTGCATCACACTGAATGGGCCAGCGTCAGCCTTCTGGCCCTCTGCGTCAGAAACGATGGCCTCTCTGAAGCACTTCGCAGCTCCTGGCTACCTTTGCATGGCCCTGCGTGAGCCTTGGCTGGTTTTGCGTCACTCTCTCTAGCTCATGCGCTGATCTCCCGACACTATCTCTGCCTCTCTGTCTCTCTGTACTCACTGCCCCTCAGCTACAACTTCGATCACTAATTCTATCTCTCTTAGCAAACCTCGCTCTAGAGAATAGAATGACTGATCATCTGGTGTGGTCTCCAAGTGACCCTCAAGCCTCCTCTTATACTTTTGTTGTTGACATATCAACGGCCGAGATTAAGTCCCTAATCAATGGCTAAGATTAGATCTGGCTTGATCCATGTCTTTTGGACCATTCTAACACAGTTTTATATTAATCTACATTAATATTTTAATTTCCCTAAGTTTAGACTTAGGGACTCCATTAAAAATATTAATTATTTTAATATTTTTCAAATTGTTTAGAATTTGCCCAAACCCTTTCTGGGTATTGGATATCTCATGTGCCCAAACCTATCCACCAAATTTCGTGTTTAGAGCACATTCGATGCTACCCCAAATCAACACCCCTTCTTAGCGAGGACTGTGCTCTAGCAATAGTCCTCACTGAGTATCACCTTGATCATCTGGCATCGGTCCCTGTGTAAATGCTAGGCCTGCTGCCCAACATCCTCTACACTGCTACATCCTATACTGCTGCCCATGGTTCATCCACTGCCATTGTTGCATCTGTACAACAACTCCCTCTGCATCCGTTCTGCTGCTCATGGCTCTGCCACTGCCACTGCTGCATCTACACTACATCTCCTCTCATCATGCTGCATTGTGTTGCCCACTACTGCAATGCAACTCAGTTACTGAGAAGTAAGTAAGTAATCTCCCAATTTTGACCTCTCCGTTGGGCTAGAGACACTTGCTGATGTTGAAGCTCCCTCTGCCGTTGACAAGTTCTCCCTCTCTGACCTCTGCGCTACTGCAAAAACTACCTACATCTCGCACCATTGCACACCTCTTTGTGCCATCCTGCATTGATGCAACACTCCCATGCCTCACACATTGTTGTAGCCTACTAGCCTCACGTTGTCTTGGGAATTCTGCACTGTAGCTCTCTCTGCCGCTTCATCCGCATCCGTCTCTACCCACATCCGCCAGTCTTGCTACTCCTCTTCGAGGCTCCCGTAGCATGGTCTAATCCAAGAGGATGGGTACCTCGTGGATCCTGTCCCTCATCGCCTGTAGTCTGTCTCACTGCAGCTCGATGTCTCCCCACTTCAGCTCAAGTGACGTGTGTGCACTCATGGCATAGTTATCATATAGTGTACCTAGGGGGGATAATATGGGGTAAAAAGGGAGGTACCCAAGGAAATATTGTAATAATGAGATGGGCCATAGTAATAAATAAGGTGGTTAACCTGTATCATGTAAGGGACCACAAGTAGTTAGTAATAATGTAATGGGCCCACGGTATTAGATAGATGGTATTGAGGGAACCATGGTAATGACCCATAGTATTGTATGTATGAGGCCTATATAGAGGCTAGAGATTCCACATTGAGAGATGTCAAGGCATATTGTATGAACAGGCATATGGCTTGTGGAGTGTTCTCCTTCCTTAAGGAGTGAATGTATGGTGTTGCCCTACCTTAAGGGTTTGATCAATAAAGTGAAGCATTACTATCTATTTCTATCTTATTATTTTTGGGTATACTTGTGTTCTCATATATTTTCAGATAAGATCTATAACACATCGTCTGTCTCCACTTCCTTCTCTGCCTTGTTGGTGTTGCCATAGTCTTGGAAGACTCTCCCTTACTCTTCTTCCTTGGACACTGGGTCGCATAATGACCTGGCTCCCCACAATGGAAGCACTTGATCTTGGAGAGATCCTTCTTCTTCTGTTTTTCTTTCTTTCTGTCAAATGCTAGGGCAACATCTTTCTCCTCCTCCTTTTTGACTCTGATCCCATTACTGTTGCTTCCCGCCTTGGTCTGTCATCTGATCTCTTCTTGGCAAAAATCCGCCCACATCTCCTCCCAAGGTGGAAGGGTCCCTCTGCCCAGCATACTCTAGACAAATACTTCCCAGTCTTCTGAGACTGCATTCAAGGTTGTCCTCACCATCAATTCTTGATCCTGCGTGGCTCCTATGAAAGTCTATGAAAGTCAACTGCTCTCGGATCTCATTCAGTGCTCCGAGGAAGGTGTCAATCAGTTCTCCCTTCTTCATATGATATGACCTCATTTGATTTTCTAGCAACATCCTTCTCTGCACAGAAGTATGTTGGTATAATTTCTTTAGGGCCTCCTTGTACTTGTTGTTATCAGTTGGGTCAACTGGGATTCAGGGAAAATTTTAAGAACCCCCCCTAAATTTACATGTATAATAAATGGGCGAATCTCCATGGTATATAGGAAAAATGGAAGGCGATTTTATCAATATTATGATATGTATATATAATTTTTTGGCGAATCTCTCACCAGGCATGGCGAATATTTTACTCGATTATAAAATCTTGTGTTTATTGATTACACAAATGAAATCATTCCATTTCTTTAAAATATCTTTTGAAATCAAAATTATCGAAATTACATATCAATAATCTAGTGGGTGTAAGATAAAATTCACCCGTGCCATTCACAGAAAGCATGAGAAAAAACCTAATACTATATATAAAACCAAGAAAAATTCAAATTCATCACTTCTATGTTCCTGTTTGCAATTAGAAAAATTACCCAAATTACAATTTGTT
>APFE030261110.1:134293-149318 GCA_000404065.3 Pinus taeda | reverse complement strand
ATCCTCAACCTTCGTTGCGAAGCAGTTCCTTTCATTTGGTTCTGGCAATTACTCTGTGGGGGTTTACTTTGATGCGTCCCTTGCATGTACACAGCGTTACCCTGTTACTCAGCACTTTTCATGGCTCGACAGTGTGCCAGAAGGCTTACAGGTATACTCTATGGAATTTTCTGTCAGCGGGTTTCCTATGTTTCGATTCTTTTTCTTTTTCTTCTCGTTTTTAAGTTTTCGGGCTGTTCCAAACGCTGCTATTCCTAACCAGTCCTTTTTTTTATTTCCAGGTGGAAGTTTTGTGTCACAGAGTGTAGGATTCGGGAGCTGGTTCGCCCGGCTCGGAAAAGGAAAACCTGTGCAACCACCGCGGCAGCAGTTTTCTTGTTACGGGTATGGGCTTACTTTAGAAGGTGGACGTGCCCCCTTTTTAGTATATTCTCGGTCTCCAAGAGATGACTGTAATACAGTCGAATTTCATCATTTTTTTTACAGAGTTTGAGTTCTAAAACGCTTATTGGGTTATACCCAAATGGACATTTGTGAATTTGATGTAAATATTAATGTATTATAGGCACCACCTATTCAACTCGAAACATGCAGGTTTATTTGTTTCTTGTCCTAGTTATTCACCTCGGTGTCTACGAGGATTTTATAAGTTGTACTGTTTATTTGTTCCGCTATTTGGTATGGAACTTGCGGTCAACATCTTACAGTATCGTGCTTAAATTTGTTTTTTTTTTCAAGTTTTATTAATTATATGATATTACCATTTTTAAGCTCTCGCAGTCAATAATAATGTGATGGGTTTTCTGAGTCTTTTTCTCGTGCTGCCTGTCTCTACAGCGTGCTCTGCTTGATTACCTTTCTTATAGGATTCCTGGTAGTATGATGGGATTTTTCCAAGTTTCTGTGTCAGTTTTGATGTCTCGACCCACTCGGTCAATGCCCAAAGTAAACAATTCGTATGTTGCTGTGTGCCTTTGCCCTACAGCACGCTTCATGAATTACCTCAATTGTTCCTTCTACCAAAGCGAGTTTATTATCTTGAATTGATTAATCTAACATTCTCCAGTTTTCATACCCCTGTTGAGTGCTGATACAATAGCCCAAGCTACAGGATCTCAACACCAGGAGGGTTGTTCCTCTTGTGTGTTGATAATGGACTGCAGGGTTCACCTATTGAGACCACCACCCCTTTTCCTTACGAGTTTCGAACCCTTACCTTAAGCCTGCCTTACCCACCAGTGTTGCTGCCTGTGTCTACATGACCCAATTTCCTTCGCTTGATAACTGAATTCATGCATTCACAGAATCTTTTATTTTATTTTTTAAGTTAGTGGTTTCACAGGTCTCGGCCTGACAAGGAACTGTCCGACAGCTAGGCCACTACTCCCATCACGCTGTTACAGGGAAGTTGCCCGGATAAGTTAAACTGGAGAGTGCAGTAGCTTCATAATAACATAACTGTCCTTCCAGGTATGTCGATTCTGTAGCAGCCCTCAACCCTTTCCCAGAGGTTTATGTTTTCATTTACACAATACTATTACAGATTACAGTAACTCACTGTTTTCCTAAATTGAGTTTGTCTACACAGTTCTTTATTATTCAATTCTCAACACATTCTCTGGCGAAGCCACGATTTCTTTATTTCTTGGTTTAATTAACATAAGCTCCCAATCTTTAAGTTATCATCTTTCAAGAATTATAATACTCCCTCGGTTGCGTCCTAGAGCAGGCCGATTCGGCTTCTAAGTAAGAATTTATCTACCTATCAGGAATAAAAGAACTAAGAAGTCTCCAGAATATCATATTCAACAGTGAAATATTTAACTGTCTTCAGATTACAATCCTAATGGCAGACAGTCCAACCACCCTACTGATGATCCCTTTCTTATTGTTTAAATTAGCTATAAAACTGCAAGTAATAAATAAAGCTTTTCCTTAGTTTTGGATGAGAGTAGCGTACCTGTGTGGTCTACTCGTTCGTAGAGCTCTTTTTCTTTCTGTTAAGGATCCTGTTCACCACTGCTTTTCAACAGCTAGTCCACCACCCGTCCTTGAGACTGTCATTCGTGACCAGTCTGCCCCCTAGCTGGCTCAAAGACTACTGCGCCCTTACCATCTGACTACCGTCTTTGTTAGCTGCAAGCGCACTGCGCCCTTACCATCTGATGCGGCGAGATTTGGTAAGACCCTTATCCTTCTCCTGCTGTTTGTCTCTACAGCACAGCTCCCGCGTCCCCCTCTTTTCCTTCCCTCAACCCCTCCACGGTTGGGGAGGCAGGAAAAAAAGCGGTTAGGGTTGCAACTGTTTTTTTGTTTCTTAATCCAAGACTTAACTGACTCTGCCACTATGTGACATGATATACTTGTCATTGTCATTTAAATTTCTATTAAAAAGAAAATATAAGTTTATACACCGATAATGTTTTTGTCCTTTGACTGTTCTTTGACTGCGATAAAAAAATATTTACAATAATTTGGGGACTTAACCGACTCTGCCACTATGTGACATGATATACTTGTCATTTAAATTTCTATTAAAAAAAATATAAGTTTATACACAGATAATGTTTTTGTTCTTTGACTGTTCTTTGACTGCGATAAAAAAAATATTTACAATAATTTGGGGATATGACAGACATCTTAAAAAAGTATTTATATAAATAATATTAATTTTTAATGATATTTAAAATTTTAAAAATTATATATATATATATATATATGATTATTTGTTTTTATCATTTCTATTATAAATATTTAATTTTTAATATATTAAATTTTAAAAATTATATATATATATGATTATTTGTTTTTACGTCCATTTATAGATTTTAGTGAATTAAAATCTAAATAAAATTGACTATACCAATAATATATCTATATAACTAAAATAATAATTTACTTAAAAAATTAAACTATGTTTTTATGAGTCACAAAACACAACCAAAACATATTTAAATTATAGGGTATTCGATGACATATTTCGATGTGAGATTTAAGTATTTCATTGTTAAATTATATTTTCAACAATAAAATAAATTCAATACTTTGTAAAATTTAAGATATGCTTTGATGGTTTAACTCAATAACTTATTACAATTTCCCGATTTATAGTAAACTCTCTTTCAAAAGCAACCAAAACTACAATTTTCCCAATTCATAATGAAACTTAATGCGAAATAAAAATAAAAAAATGTAAAAACAAATTTAAAAATTCGATTAAAAAACATACAGAATGCCCCCGATTTATAGGAAACCTTCTTTCAAAATCAATCCAAACCACAATTTTGCCATTTCATAATGGAACTTCATACAAATTCAAATAAAAAAAATGTGTAAAAATAATTAAAAAAAAAAAAAAAAATCTCAAAAGCATACAAAATAATATTGGACCTTTATAATATTGGACCCATTTTTTGATGACTTTTTCTATCTCCCTGTTCCTCTGTGTTTTTTATTGACTTTGGCCTCGATGTTTCATTTCGAGTGTTCCGGTCCTTCGCTAATCCTGCATTCGCTGCACTGGATTCTGAGATCCGGCGCCCACCACTGATGAAGACCGTGCGCCCTCTTGAAATCCGGCGCTGGTACCAATGTAACCGTAAGCCTCGCGGAGGGAATGCGATGCACCGCCTTCGACTCGACCCCAACGGCGGACAGAATTAATTCGCCGATGGAATGCCGCACTGCGAGGCTCGCAATTCTGCCGGCCCCGATTTCCCGCATCGTCTGCTGGTTGGTGAAATAGGCAACATAAGCGGAGCAGATATCGTCCCTGGGATTAACATAGAGGCACGGAACCCACTCGCGCAGGGCGAAGAATGCGTTGTGTGATTCCATGCGGCTGTGTTTGTCCTTGAGAGCCACGGCGAGCCCGGCCGCCACCAGGCTTCTGGTGATGTGCAGGCCGCGTTTGACCTTATTGCTCCTGATTCTGTCCACGGGAGCCGAGAAGAAAGGCGGGTTGAAGAGGTGAGCCTCCAGGAACAGTCCCTCTTCAGCCATCCGTCTCCCTGCAAGCATTGCCGTAGCCGCCCCAAGGGAATGTCCAGCGATCCACACGTTCTCCCGCCCGCTCTCGCACACGCACTTCTTCACCGCGTCAAATGCCGCCTTGAACCGGGTAGTCGTGTGGAGTCGGTGTTTAACGATCTGCAGATCAAGCTTTAGGTCGCCGGCGAAGGTGTTCGATTTGGTAAATTGTTCCTCTCAATGCTACCACGATCCTGGGCGCGCCGAGTGGGCGGAACGGGGAGACTGCTGCTTTTCTGCTCCACTTGTACACAACACCGAAGACAGAGCCGCCGTCGGCTACGTCGATCAGCGGGTGAAGGAGCTTGAAGTTGAAAAACCTCCACCACTTCTCTGCTAGGGCGTCCCGGCCGAGCCTGCGGGCTTGCCGGTCGCGTTCCTGGATGCACACGCCTTGCACAAGACTGGCAGCTACACAGCGCCTGTGATTCGAATCCTGCCTGTATTTGAACAATACGGAGAATCGAAGTCAGATTTATTATCAGAAGCATTCAACATATCAATCAGTTAACATAAATTCGCGGAGATTGCAGTAGATCGTGTGAATTCTTACCAGTCGATGTTACCGAGATGGCGAGGCCCCGAAAGCTCGAAGTTCTGGCGCTCGCTGGCCATTTTGTTGGGCCTCGAATTACCTCCAGGATTTCCATTCGTCGGTTTTGATGGCATGATGAAGCCGAGGAATTTTGGACCCTAGCCGAGTGGTCAACCCACGCAGCGCGCTGCCTTCCTGCTCCACTTGTACACGGCGCCGAAGATAAAACCGCCGTCGCCTACGTCTATCAGCGGGTGAAGAAGCTTGAAGTTGAAAAACTTCCACCACTTCTCGGCTAGGGCGTCCTGCCCGAACCTGCGGGCTTGCCGGTCGCGTTCCTGGATGCACACGCCCTGCACCAGACTCGCGGCTACACAACGCCTGTGATTCGAATCGTGCCTGCACAGCTTGGATAACACGAAGAATCTCAGACAGATTTATTAGCAGAAGCTTTCAACAGATGAATTAGTGAACAGAAATTCGTCTGAACGTCCTTACCAGTCGATGTTACCGAAATGACGAAGTCGTGAAAGATCGAAGTTCTGGCGCTCGCTGGGCATTTTGTTGGCCTTCGAATTAGCTCCAGGATTTCCATTCGTAAATATTGGTGGCATAATGAAGCCGTGCAATTTCGAGCACTTCGTTTGCTACCTATTGTTTCGCTAATTTTTTGGGACGTTGACTCGGCAGTGGACTTTATGGAGCGCGATGAGCGGACCGTAAAGGCAAGAGCTAACCAGCTTCTTGGTATAGGGTATTAAATCATTAAATCACTGGTTAGCTGTATATCTTTTAATTTTTAATTTTATAATAATAAAGTGTGTTAGGGTAATTAAATCACTGGTTAGCTTTATAATCTTTTAATTTTATAAATAATAAAGTGTTATTTTTAATTTTACTAATAATAAGTGTTATAGGGTATTAAATCATTAAATCACTGGTTAGCTGTATATCTTTTAATTTTATAATAATAAAGTGTGTTATAAAGTTAAAGGACATGCAGTTAACTAGTCATTTAAGCTTCTATAACAAGCTGGTTAGCTCTTGCGGACAATAAAACCCTAATTTTTTTTTAATTTTAATTTTCTTTTTTTAATAAATTATTCTGTCCTTTGAAAAATTGTCGTATAGCATTGGCTGGACTCGAGTATTATCCTTAGCTGCTACATCATTGGATACGTCTCTAGAAATAAAATATACTTTTAAAAAATGAGTTGTTTTGCCGTATAGCATTGCTTGACATGGACTCGAGTATTATCGTTAGCTGTTACGTCATTGGATACGTCTCTAGAAATAAAATATACTTTTAAAAAATGAGTTGCTTTCAGACTTCACTTTTAAAAAATGAGTTGCTTTCAGACTTCAGTGTGTTTTTTGAATTTTTTTTGTGTAATTTCTTTAAAAATCTGCAATTTTTTTTTGTAATTTCTTGCAAAAATTTATTAAAATCCTTTTGTACCATTAAAATACCTAAAAAAATTCTATATTAAATCTATATATAATCAAATCAAAATTAAAATAATAAAATAGAATTTCGCCAAGAAACAAACCTTTTACTAAAAATTAAACTTGTTAACTCCATTTAAACAAATTTAACCAAACTTCCAAAACGTAAAACAATTAAATATCAATAAAATAAATATCTTATAATATTACTCAATTTTATTATTTGTTTTAAACTTTTAATTAAACACATAGACATCATTATTTAATAATAAGCTTTAATTTTATATATAAAATATTAATACTTTACTTAAAAATATATATAAATTTATCTTCTTAATAATTAATAATAATAATAATTTAAATTTAATAGTGTAATATCTAATCAACATAGATCTATTTTAAGCACTGATCTAACAAGAGGGAAGAGACATTAAATTTCTTTAAGTGCAAACTTATTTTACAGTGAAAAAAAACAATGTGTAATTTTTCATTGTTTAAATTGTATTCTTTAATGATAGAGACATTAAATTTCTTTAAGTGCAAACTTATTTTACAGTGAAAAAAACAATGTGTAATTTTTCATTGTTTAAATTGTATTCTTTAATGATATATATTTTTAAGTGTATCCTCAATATTATTCAATAATATTTTATTTATAACTTAGTTTTAAATATTTTTGAAAAAATATAATAAAACATCTTATCAACATATTTTTTAGCTTGAAATTATATTTAGATAATATAAGACCAATTAATTAAGCATGTCACATACTTCCAATTTTTTTATTATTATTGTTTTTTCAAGAATATTTTTTATTTTAAGTCTAAAATAACATCTATTAACTTTAAATTAAACATAAACATTGTTATACATGACCTTCACATTTTTCACACTAAACTATAAAATAAACTTTTCAACTCAACTATACTATACACCATTATTATTAATAAAATAAAAATATATTATTATTTAATAATAAAAGAAAAATACCTCATTATTATGATTACGATGACGGAAGCCCACAATCGCATTAACTTTAAATTAAACATAAACATTGTTATACATGACCTTCACATTTTTCACACTAAACTATAAAATAAACTTTTCAACTCAACTATACTATACACCATTATTATTAATAAAATAAAAATATATTATTATTTAATAATAAAAGAAAAATACCTCATTATTATGATTACGATGACGGAAGCCCACAATCGCAATATAGGTACTTGTATTAATTAATACTAAAATGTAATTTCTCTTATATATAATGTATTAACCAAATGTGGATAACAATATTGTATTTATTAATAATATTGAAGTAGTGATTTTTATTACAATAAAATGTATTGTCTCATCGTATTAATGATGATAGATATACATACTTCCCTTTTATTTTTGGGTTGAGAATAAATTTTAGGTTAGCCTTATTGTATTTATTAATAATGTTTAAGTAGTGATTTTTATTAGTCCCTGCCTCCGACATGGTAGGGACTATAGCGTTAGATGCGGCGTTGACCGTCTATTAATTCACCTGTTGACCCGTTTTTTTTTGGGTTATTTCTATTTTAACCGAAGTTTATTAGGAATAAGTTTGCATTATGAAAATTTTAACCAAACTTTTGGATTTAGCCTCTTATTGCAGGCTTCACGTGCCCCAATGTTGTTTTTAGCAAGGGGAAGCGATTTTATCCTAAGTGGATTTTATCCTAAGTCTTTAAACTAACAGTTAGGGCAGGTTAAATAGATTACAAGCTTACACCTGTCGTCACGGCTGGCTGCCAGGATTGTTTACAGCTGCCGAGATGCATGCACCTCCATTCCTTCTTATATCACCACATCCATGCCTCCCACAGCATCGAACTAGCAGCTTGTATTCGCTACGCGCAACTTCATTTCTTGTTGATTTTGCTCTGAAATTAATCAGTTTTCCTCTTCTTGGATCATCTTAACAATGGCAGCTGTTTCGCAAGCTCTTCTACAACACCCTGCAGCCTTCAACACACAAAAACAGAGTATGTATATGTGTCTGCTTGCCATTTTCATTTCATTTTTTGCCAACCTTTTTCTTGATAACAGTTATTTTTATTTTCCGTAGTTCTGCAATTGTTCGTGCCAGTCGAGATTAATGTCGGTTTTGTTTGTAAATTGCAGCGACAGGGCTGAGTGCGGCTCGGCTAAATTCAATTTTAATGCCGGCCACCAAGATTTCGGCGAAGAAGAGTTCAAGTAAACAACACAAAATTTTCGCTCAGCAATTGGATAGTCATTCGTTACAGCCTCAATCACGCCCTGGTGATTCATGTGCTTATTTGGCCGCAACCATTACAACTCCTAGTACGGTTTTCCACTGCTATTTTTCTCTTTTTGGCAAAAAAAAATTTATCGGTTTTTTAAATGCGTTTTGCGCTTGCATGATGTTGCACATTAAAAACATTTTAATGTGTCTAGAATTTATGTTCTGATGCTTTGATTTATCAGGTTACATAAATTTAATGGTAACTTTTATGTTGTTCGAACTCACAAATTGTGATAACTAAGGGAGATTTTGTTCAAAAAGAGCGTTTCAGAAAGATATTTTGAATTTACAGTGCATTTCCTTACAACTCTTGATTTTGTTCAAGAAAATCTTGTCTGAAAAGACATTTCTTATGACATCATGCCGTTATAATTTACAGAATTTCTGGAAAGCTATTTTGAATTTACAGAGCATTTCGTTATAATTTAATGTCTTTGTGCAATACTCCAGATGCAACAAGCGATAATTTAAGATTTTGTTCGAGAAGACAATTTCCAAGCGATAATTTAAGATTTTGTTCGAGAAGACAATTTCTTGAAAGATATTTTGAGTTTAATTTAATGCCTTTGCTTTGATAATATTCCAGATGCAACATAAATAGAAGCGAGTTTAAATATGAAAATCTTGTAAGTTTAGAGTCGGATGTAAAACTTATTTATGTTTCTTGAATAGAACTTCGAATTCACTTATAAAGCCTCGAATATCTTATATCTTACGACAAACATTTAAATTTCCAGAATACGCTGCGAGAAAAAGCCCAAGGAATTTAGTTAGTTATTATCGGTGCTCATCTTTTCAAGAATTCGTTTGTTTTCAATTCTGCTTGCAATAATAGGCGCAAATTTAGAGACGACTGTATTCAAATTGTCGTCTTTCTGCTCTAGATAACCTTAAACCTTAATATAAAACATGATTCAATTCGGTTTAGAGACGATTGTATTCAAATTGTCGTCTTTCTGCTCTAGATAACCTTAAACCTTAATATAAAACATGATTCAATTCGGTTGATCAGAATAAGTGTAATACGTGTAGGGGCGTTCTCTGGGCCCTTTTGCAATAACAGTTAGTCAAATTTGTGTGTAGTTTTAGTCGAATTTTTTGATCTCTGATTAAATTATACGTGCCCCAATGCTGTTTATTTTTTTTTGTGGTACGCTTTGTGAAAATATTAGTTTTGGTGCCTTATTGGATTGATACTCTGGTCTTTTCCTTTTATCTAAAAGAGATACTTTGCATGGATCTCAAAGAATAGAATTAATATGGACAGCTCTATACGTGCCTGCGGTTTTTTTGTGACTACATCAGATAATTTCATCCATACTTTTGAAGTTTCCCCCTCGGTATAGGAGAGTATTTTGTAGTGATTTTATAATAGTTATAATAGAAGGGTTTTACTTCCAGGGGCACAGGGCAGGCAGAAGGACATTGAGCCCATGCACTTTTATTCTGAACTTAAAATATTCCTTACATGTTTTAGAATTGGACAAATTATAATTTTTTTTTTCTTTACCCCTATTGTATTGGTGTACGGTAGGTGAGCGTTCTAAATCCTCAACAGACTTCGGTTACTGATATTTTTTACAAGGTTTCAAGTTCTCTCCTTACACTTTTCCTTCGTTTTTGTTTTCTTTTCCGGTTGAGTCAGACAAATTTTCGGTTGTGTTTATATTAACATTAGTATTTGGCACTCATCTCCACAGAAATCAAACCTATGGTTTTTACTTAACGTTTGATGAGATTAGAGATTATATAATGCTATAGTTGTGGAGGTTTTTTTTGTTGTAATCAAGTACAGGAAATTCAAACTATAGACTAGGAATTTTCCCCTGTAAATTTTTAAAAAGGGTTTCTTTGCCCTCAGTTTTTTTCCTTCAAAAATTTTATTTACAGAATATCTCTTTAGTTTGTCACATTCGGGATTCTTATTACCTAATATATTTTTGTTAAATATATCCCATGACTAGTCTCACTCATACCATTGTTTGTAATTTTGTAGTTATGCATTATTTTTATCTTACAATTATGGTCGTGCCAGTTTTATTCTTTACTATATCTGATAATTACATTCCGGTGGTACACCACACTAACATTCCATTAAAGAAAAAATATTAAAATAGTTATATTTTGATAAAAAGGTCACTCTAAAATAAACGTGACACAAGTATCGTTTGGACTAATGAACTCATGTGTTACGTCCCTTTATATATATATATATCCAATAAAAATTAATGAAAGGCCATAATCTCGATAGTCGCTCATTTCCGCCCATTATTTATAACAAGAAAATATGGCATTTTTCTTGAACCTGTAATACATTCAAAATTCTTGATTTTAACTGTTTAGTTGTTCCCACTAGGCAATCAAATTATCATAAAGAATAATACCTCAAATTCTTGATTTTAACTGTTTAGTTGTTCCCACTAGGCAATCAAATTATCATAAAGAATAATACCTCAAATTCTTGATTTTAACTGTTTAGTTGTTCCCACTAGGCAATCAAATTAGAATAATACTTCCCCTTTATGTTTGGTTGATGTGGTGAAACATAGTTTTTATATTTTATAGTTTCATATTTCTTATTAAGTTAGTTTCTTACTTGTGTTGAGTTGAAGAGACAGTTCCAAGGTTGCTAGTAACTAGCCTAGCACAAGAACTAACCCAGACCTCTTTAGGGTATACTAACCATGTTCTCCATATCATTTATTACTTTTATTTTTCCCTCTTCGAAAGTTGTTTATATAATAATGCTATTGCACTTCAGAATTTCACACATTACATATGAGTACAATGATTTTATGGAATATTCATAAGTCCACACATACCTCATAGTTTATAATCCTTACAAACAAGAACGTTTACTTCTGAAGTAAAACAATATCTAATAAATAAAATAAGTTTCCTTTTCCTATATAGCCACACAAAGTATATATGCCTAATGTGCATGGCCTGAGCTTTCCTCCATTTGGCTTCCTTCAAACTATCAATTATGAAGTTATTTGCCAAATCTTTTGATCTCCTCACTCTGAGGCTCCTTTCAAGCTTACTATACACTCATGTTTGTTGTTTGAATATGAAAACTGTCTGCAATTTATACACACATAATGGTTCATATCCGTGCCAAGCCTACAGGACGTTTACAGGCGAAAAAAACTGAATTATATGTTCTCCATTGCATGTCCAAAGACAGGTGTAAGAGATATTAGGGTTCAGTTAGAACGGCTAGAATACGTTAAGGTCTCCAGTCGAAAGAAGATTAGCATTCATGTGGCAGATCTGGAAGAGTCACAGCAGCCTCAGCGATTTAATGTATCTGTCACAAAATCAAACTTATTTCCCGTGCAAAAGATTATTTTAGTGGGCAAAATTCACATGTTTGGTTACTGCAGGTAAGCGTGAGTTAGTGGGCAAAATTCACATGTTTGGTTACTGCAGGTAAGCGTGAGTTAAGGTAAATTACAACAGAGTAGGATTCAAATGAGTATCAGTGACTACATAGGTTTCAAGACATACTTGTGACTTGAGGTGATTATCCAAACTTTTTGTTAAATGTTTTCCTTTTGCTCAGCAATTTATGCTTGAAATGAAAAGCACATAGTTTGTGGTTTGAATTTCATTTAGAACGATTTCTGCAGTAACCTTGGATATAACAGCGAACAACAGAATTAAGGCTTCAGTTCATCATGAAGTTTAGAAGACAGTACCTTTATTCTACGAGCAAGAAGTTCCGGATTCTGAAGGCTGATTGCCAGCTCGTTTCGAGAAGACGGTATGCTGAGCCTCTATGGCTCTTCATTGAATTATTCGGATAATAGAGTGTAACAGGACTGTAAGGCTTTGAAGACATCACCTTCGGATAATAGAGTGCAACAGGACTGTAAGGCTTTGAAGACATCACCTGCTGCTTTCAACATAGTTAATTGTAGAGAGATCCCCGTGAAGGAAACCCATAGGGTTGTTCGTACCATCTTTCTGCTTTAATACTTCAGCACAATTTTTTTCCCTGTATTTTCCAATAATAGCATAGATTAATCAAATTTCTTTGACTAAAAACATTAATTTAAATATTAATGTATATGTGTTTCTCTACTGGATGTCTACTTGCATGTCAAACACATATGGTGAGTTGCATGGATTTTTCCGCTTTAATACTTGAGCACCACTTTTTTTCGCTGTATTTTCCAATAAGGACATAGATTAATCAAATTTCTTTGATTGAAAACATTAATTTTAGAGAACTATGTAGCTACAATACAAGTATTTTCACATTTTACCAATGTTACAAGTCTTCTTTGAAATCCTATGTACTATTTTCATTCTTTTACTCTGTATCACTCTTTGTTAATGTGTTCCGGATTCTAAAGGCTGATTGCCATTTTTACGGCAGTGATTTCTCGCAAGATACTCTGTCGAGCGGCCCCTTCGGGTATTCCGGTTGGTCGTTTCAAAAAGACGGTATGCTGAGCCTCTAATGCTCTTCATTGAATTATTCAGATCATGGAGTGCAGCAGGAGTGTAAGGCTTTGAAGACATCAACCCCCGCTTCCAACACAATTAATTGCAGAGAGATCCCCGTGAAGGAAACCCATAGGGTTGTTCGTATTGATCTTTCCGCTTTAATACTTCAACGCAATTTTTTTCACTATATTTTCCAATAATAGCATTGATTAATCAAATTATTTGACTAAAAAGATTAATTTAAATATTAATGTATACGTGTTTCTCTACTAGAATGTCTACTTGCATATCAAACACATATGGTGAGTTGCGTTGAGCGCCTTTTCTTTCGCTGTATTTTCCAATAATGACATAGATTAATTAAATTTCTTTAATTAAAAACATTATTACAATACAAGTATTTTCAAAATAGTGTTTCTTTTTCATATTTCTATTTTGAAATTAACTTTTAAGAGTGTTTTTGTGAATACGGGCGTCAGAGCTTTCTCAACCCCGGCAGGGACTACCGCTACGGCAGTGGCTCCCTTGTTATAATAGAATGTAGTTTCTTCATCATTTCTATATATATATATTTTTATTTTTGGGTAGAATAAATTTTAATGGTAGATAGGAGAATTTAAATAGAGTTATTGTTTATTAATATTAATATAGTTTATTGGATTTTATTAATGCAAGAGATTAGTTAAGATTTTTTAATATTTTATTTTTATGATCTAAAAGAATGGAGAAAAGCCTTTCTTGATCACTATAGTTTCAATGACTTAACAAGCCAAAAAAGTTGGTAATGTGGCAAAGGTTTTGAAAATTAGAGTGGATGTGAGTAAGAGCTAGGCAATCCAAGAGAGAGAGCTTTTCATATTTTCAACCCTCTCACTGTTGCAAAGGTGACAAACTCTTCAACCCCAAGGCGTTTTGGGAATTGACCAATCCCTGATTTCACTACGAATCTCATGAGAATTAGTTCTTATCTTGGCAATGTTCATTTTTTTCTTAGCACTTGTCAAGACAAGAAGATAACTTATCTCACAATTAATTAGTTGAGCTTTTCATATTTTCAACCCTCTCACTGTTGCAAAGGTGACAAACTCTTCAACCCCAAGGCGTTTTGGGAATTGACCAATCCCTGATTTCACTACGAATCTCATGAGAATTAATTCTTATCTTGGCAATGTTCATTTTTTTCTTAGCACTTGTCAAGACAAGAAGATAACTTATCTCACAATTAATTAGTTGATCATGATAAGTAACAAAACATTTAGAATTAGCATGCAATTTTGACCAACTAAATCATTTTGTTCATGTTTAGTGTTCAAATTTGATAAAACCTTGTCAGTTCATCTTATTTGACAAAACATTCTTGATCTTTTTAACTTATGTGCTAGTACACCATCCCAACTATTTCATAAATCACAATGGTTGATAGTCATAACTAACAAAACATATGTACTTACCGTGCAACTTTGCAAGTAATTCACTTTATTTGTGTAAATGTTCAAGTTAAAAATCTTGAAAATAAAATTCAATATCAAATTCAACATACGCTAAAGTTTGAGAATATATATATATATATATGCACAACAATTTTTTGTATTAGAAATAAATGAATTATAAGAATTAATTAATAATATATATAAATATAAATATAAAAATAATGACAATCAATTCTAATATTTTAATATAAATATGTTGTGATAATTATAATTTATATTTTATTGAAATACTAAATTCTATTATATCTTTATAAATATATAAATTATAATTAAAATACGTATGATAACATAAAAAAAAATAACACACAAAAAAATAAAATCACAACAAAATTGAAAATTAAAAATATTCTAATTACTACGTTTTATGTAAGTTTATATTTAAAAATTATTACATTTCTATTTAGAACGGTCTATTTAGAACTCTTTATAAATACATAAATTTATATAAGTGAAGTGTGTATTGTCTAAATAAAAAATTAACTGAATGAAATTGTTTTTCGGAATAATCACATCAATGAGATTTGGTTGGTGTTTGAACCATCTAATGTGGTTCATCCTCAGGACAAAGATTCGAATCTTTGTCTTGAGGATGAACCACATTAAATGGTTTGAAACATGGACCAAATCTCAATGATGTGATTATTCTGAAAGACAATCTCATTATCATTATGGATCACAAAAGTCTAAGATCTAGCAAAAAATTAACTTATCAAAATTATGAAGATAAAGTTAAACAAATAGAAATTAAAAATATTATTAATATATAAA
>APFE030261110.1:110810-134160 GCA_000404065.3 Pinus taeda | reverse complement strand
AAATAAAGTATTTATCTATGTAGATTCACAACACCAATCCAAGCATCCTCCGAAAGCTAACTTAATCCATATTTATCTCTCCCTTATTATCAAGTTTGACATTTAGACACATGGAATTTTTTTTCTAAGCAAATCGGATTTAGCCCTTAGGGTTTTATTGTTTTTTTTATTTTTTTTTATTACAAACCTCTTTGAATTTCCTATGATTTCATAACAAATTTTAATAAAATTTGTAGACTAATTTTGTGAAATTATTCTTTTTTGCATTTAGCTTATTCATGTTAAGCTTGAGATTTACGAACCTCCTCTAATAAATTCACCTAGTAATGAAATAGGGATAACTTCAAACTTAATAAATTCTATTTGCAAAAGTTAGAGACTCTGTTTGTAAGTTAGCCCGGCTTTCCCTCCATCATTCAATTCTCAATGACATCATAGCTTTTGTCCTTACATTCTTCCTCGCTTGAATTGTTGTTGTCCTCATCAACATGACCCCATTGGCTCCTTCGATAAAAAGGGTGTTGGTGGTGAAGAGACACTTAAATTTCATATTCAAACGTGCCTTTGATACCATTTATCATGGGGCAAGACTTTTCATTGGCCTTGAGCAACCCTTATCACTCGAGAAACCTATATTTCACACAACTTTGACATTAGCCTTTTGGTTGGGTATGTCCATCCCTTGGATGTAGCACACAATATATGTCTAGTTAAAATGTCTCTATGGAATCAAATATAAGTTAGAAATCTTGAATTATGCAAAAAGTCAAAATCTTCATTTCGTTGTTGGTGACACTATGTCATTACCACCCAACCATTGTTGCTTCTTTGGATTCAATCATAATTAAACAATTGACTGCCCAACTCGAAACCATAATATGATCCATTTAAGTTGACATATGATGATCAATGAAAGTCATCCCCAGATCTTGTTGAGCAAATGAATCATGAATCATTGATAGCCCTCCTTTTGGAAAATCAATTGGTAATTATGGTAGGAGACTAGTGGCACCCCAAACCAACCATCTCTGCAATCCCTAGGAAAAATATGAGATGGGGTAGAAATGTATGAGGGACTTGGCATTTATTTCTAACTCTAGACTAACACACCAATAGATTAATAAGGCAAGACACCATTCAATCCTCCATCTTCCCTAATGATACAACAGAGGAAGTTCATAAAGTTTATAAGTGTAATTCTTGTTATAAAAGACCAACTACCATGGTTAGAGAATGTGGTCAAGCTAAGTAGGGGAGGGAAAAGTAGAGGCCAACCTCTTCCTCCATGGCATAATCATGGTGTTGAACACTTTGACAAAGATCTCCCATGATGAATTAGTTGTATGCTAGAAGATATGGAGGCTCGGGAGCTTTGGAACGTACGCGAAAACCTCTTGGAATTATGAAATTTGCTAGGTCATCATCTTTGTGACCCTGAAGAGGTCTCGATAGTGGTGGAAGGACACACCATAATTTGACCTGGATTCTCACCTGGTCCGAACTAAGGTTGCCCCATGAGTCATGCTTGGGGCCATGGGAATCTAGTTCCGGCCTCCACCCTCGCCACTTTCTTCATCTGACACTTCAAGTAACTTAGCCTCTCAAAGTCCTTCTACCTCTATTTCATAAGGAGCCAAACCTCCAACCCCAGGAAGTTGATCCCTTTGAGCAAGGGGGAAGAGCCACATGGTAAGTCTTAGCCTAAAAGAAACAATATAAATAAGAACCCTAAGGAAACAATTCCAATTAGTATCAGTGTGGTGGAATTAGAATCCAATAGTTGGGTAGTGGTAATAAATCAGCAGTCGGACAACAAAACAAGCTACAGACTGGTCCTTGTGGAATGAGAATGTCCTCTCTAGTTGAAGGAAAGAGAAGACGACCCCTTCAAGTAGCTCCCAGCTTGATGTTGTCCTCTCTACATAATCAAGAAATAATTTCTTTGTTTTTGTTGTTCACTAGCATATCACTTTGATTTTTGTATGATACAAGTAGTTCTTAGAATATCTGGGGGGGCCATCTAGTTTCCCATGCAATGGCAAATGATCCTCTCTAAAATAGTTCTAGGCTAGCTAGTATTTTTTTTTCTTTTTGCACATGGTTAAATTGGGCACTGCTAGGAAAACACTGTCTATGAATGTATATTATGTAAATTCTCCATAATACAAAGAACCCTTACTTACAAAAAAAAAACATGATCAATGAAAATTATGTAACTCCATTAAGTTGTACATATATTCAATATTCTTATAACACTATTTCCTTGCAACAAATATCACACACTATCTATTACATTACTAAGTCAGGTAATCTTCCATCAAAACTCAATTCTCACTATAAAACGATTCTTCATTCATGTATCTTACTTGAAAAAATTTCATTTGCCCTTTTACCCTAAGTATTAGGACACCTTCCCAAATATTTAATAAATTAATATGAATGAATTATTAAATCTATTATAACATATATACTCATCATACAACTTACCAAGTGACCCTCTATTATTTCATTACCATAATCATCTTCGTAGTGTGTTCCATTAGATCTCCAGTAAAGTCTTTACACATGATTATCAATTCTATTGCATGTAGATTTCTACTTCAATATATCTATTCCTCATGTATCCATTGTAGGTTTATATTAGTTAAATCCACACTCTAAGGAAATAAATGAATGAATGGCGTGTTTTAATTAGGTCCATGAGGCCAAACAATGTATGAGACCCACATGTAGCTAGAAAATAAAAACACGCATAACCCAAAACACTACACCTAAATCTCCTTTTCTTTCTACATCTTATATCTTCTACTGCGTATCTTGACCATGGAATCTGCAACTCTTATTATCTTCTCTTCTTTAAACAAATTACTTGAGTTGTTCATTGTTAGTGTCTCAATATAACTAATCTCAATATCTTTGTAATTTGAAAATTCCATGATGTAGTGTCATTATGTCTCTACCACTTCTTAAGTGCAATAACTACACCTTATGTCTGTCCACTCCTCTTTAGGTATCATCCATCTTTTCGTTTCACATCTAAGTTGATGTGAACTAGTTCTTATATGAGTGATTAACATTTTTTCTTCCCATTTTATTTCAATTCCTATAGAGGCCATTTATTTATGGTTATGTGCAGGGAAGGAAGGAAGATGGGTAGCCCACCTTCAATATTCTTCCAGCTCAAATTCTATGCTCATACTCCTCTACTTGGTGTCGACTCATATTCAGAGAAGGAGTGAAGATTCAATACACTTGCTTTAGTCTCATATTATTCACTTATGCACCTCTCTCTAATTGTGAAAGGTCAGTGTTTTGTCATTATTTGAGAACAATGCATTTCCTCAATCCTTTTCACAAGCCACTCTCCACACTCTACACTTTGCACAATGAAAGATAAACCTTGAGATATGCACACTTTCCAACCGTTATATTAGTTTCCTTGAACTGTTGAATATTTAGAGTAAGTGCATATCTACACAATTGCTAATCACTAAAAGAAAAACATGCATATATAGACAATTCTATGTCACATATTTTGGATTAAGGTGCTTCATGTGAAAAATTACTTTTAATGTTATTTATGTGCTTCATGATAGCTTTAGAGTAGCATGATGAGTTGAACTAAGAACCAAGAATATATTATCTTTGAAGTTTACTATTTTTTTTACATGCTTTGCATTTGAAGCTTGTATAAAATCTTCTTACATTGGTGCAGCTTCAAGGTCAAGAATAAAGATTGGAGTTGAACCATGATCTTTGTATTCAAACATGGTATGATATAATTGTACATATATCCTATCTCTGGTTCATAGTGCAGAGGAATTTCATTGTGCGGATTCTGATGACTCTGCACCTCCACATATTGTGCAACTTGTTGACACCTAATAATTGGGATTGGGTGAAAATTTGTAAATAATGTAAATAGTAAATAATGGAGAATAAGAAAATGAAGAGCCACTGAGAGGTGATGCCCAAGAGTCTCTTCCTTATTGTATATAAACATGAGCAACCTTAATGAAGAAATGTAATTCGTTTTGAGGAATTATCTCCTGGTCTGACATGGTATCAGATCCAAATCCATTTTTGGCATCCCATTTTTCCCTTGTAACTCCCTTCTGCCATTTTTTTTGCAGTCTATCATATCTACTAATATCTTCCATTATCCTTTGTCCCTTTGCATTCTATTTGACTATGCATTAATTGTAATTCTGTGCACTCTATTCAAGAGTCAAGTTGTTGCTTGGAGTTGTTGTGGCCAGAAGTGCGCTACCTAGAAGTACCATGGCACGGTGAGCGTGGAATAGAGGAAGGATTGAATATTGTGGAATATTGAATGATGGTATGGTGACTGGTATGTCAGTGACTAGTATTATGTGACTTGTAACACAATGTTATTACTATTTTTTCTTGGGTTTTGAACAGTGACGAGGTGCTTGGGTTGCTTTCAGACCTTGTCCCAGTTGTTAATACATGTGGTTTCAATAGAGTTCTCTGGGTTTTTTAACTACATATTTAACATACATAACTCCCACTCCCGTTTTAATTGTTGCAATATTGTATATACTATATTTTAGGCCCAAAATTTTATTTTGTTAACTCTGTCATACATATATTGTATTTTCAATCCTCTGCCATTGGTATTGCATACTAAAACACTCCACCTCACCATACATTGACTGGTATAATGCTCTACAAACCACTCGACTCATATGCACTTGCTTGTGGCTTCCACCATACTGCTCTAACATACTCCTCGTGTGTTGAGAGTTGGCTCTACGACATTGACTAATCTCTCCACCATCTCATGCGTTGAACGTTGGCTCTGCGACATTGACTAATCCCTCCACCATACTCCTAATGTGTTGAATGTTGGCTCTGCGAAATTGACTACTCACTCCACCCTACTTCTACATAGTTGACCCATACTCTTTCCTCCCATACTCCTGCACAATCGACACTAGTTTCCATACCATGCATATACCATAATGTCGGTCACTAACCATATATATAACACATGCCACTTTTCTCACAGCTCCAAACCTAAAGTATTAACTCGGCCCCACTCTAAACCTGCGTTATTCATCGCACCAGTTAATGCTTTCCCCAAATATATGCTCCATAGTTAATACCTCCCCAACTAATAATTTCCCCAATTAATATCCTTCCTAGTTAATACCTTTGTCCTCTATATATCAGAGTGAATTTTTTACAAAAATTACAACCACAAGTGCATTTTTTCCACTATAAGAGAGATTTTGTTTCTACACACTACACATTTTAAAATGCATTCATTGATATCTATTGTTGGAGTGGTTTTCACTAGCAAGGAGAATTATCCTAAATGGTCTCAGAAGATCAAACACACTCTCATTTTCAATGAGATGTGGAAAGGATTCTGTGAAGGTGTAGGAGACAATGCACCTAAAAATCCTACTTTAGATAAGGAGTTCGTCATTTGGGAAAACAAGAACAACAAGGCCTATGCCTTGATTGCAGCATCTGTAAATGAAGAGGTGAGTCACCATATTTCACCATTTTCAAATTCTTTTGAATCCTTATAGAAGTTGAAGGAACTCTATGACTCACACTCTGAGCTTGAAGTTGTCTAATTGATGGTTAAATTGTTCAGTCTTGAATTACAAAATGATGATCCTCTTGCTCTAGCATCATAAGTAAGATATATTATGCATGATATCAAAATCACTAATTTTGAACTAGACATTCCTCTAATAGCTTTTGTCAAGGCACTTTATCCCACTTATTCCAATTATCTTGAGTTAGTGCAAGAAAATGGAAACCTCAAAGAGATTACCTTTAACTCCCTTGTGAAGAAATTTGCTGACAGAGAGAAAAAATTTTGGAAGAAGACAACTCCTCAGTCTTCTGAAGAAGTTGTGTCTTACACATAGAGAGAAGAATCATGCTCAAGATTCTTCCAGAGGAAGAGGTGGTCGAAGAGTAAGAGGAAGAAGAAATTTTAGAGGTAGGGGGGACAAACACTAAAGGAAAAAAATATGATGGATCACATGATGCATCCACATGAAAGTTGCCCTGGGACAAAGTTGATCAGGAAAGAAATCAAGCCCAAGGTAAAACCAATGACAAAGAGAAAGGTAAAGCACCTGAATCTACTCAATATGTTGTGGCACATTGTAATATTGAAGTAAATGAAGACTTGTTTAATTCTTCACTTGCTTCTTGGAAAATGACTAGTTTCTTGATTCAAAAGCAACTTGCCACTTGAATTTTAGAAGAGATATTTTTGAATAATTTACTAACAATTTTGATGGAGTAGTATACTTTGCAGAGAAATCAAAACTCAATCCATCGGGGCTTTGGCACAATTAGGCCCAAATTGCCTGGTCTTCTAGACTTTCTTTTGTATGATGTTTTATATCTCCCACGGATGAGGAGAAACTTGCTATTCTTGGTCCATATCCACCAGCAAGGACACTCCATTCATATGTTTGATTTCAAGGTTGATGTGAGAAAAACATGAGATAACTCACTTGTCATGATGGGGATAGAAGAAGAAAGACTTTTGAAGCTGCAAGGTACCTTTGCTAGTGCACAAAATTTCTCATACCGTTGTCATTATGAGGAAAGTACATTTCCACCAAGTCTTTTGTGGCGTGCTAGGTTTCGACACTTGAACTATGAAAACCTTTACTTGTTGAAGAAAAATGGTGTTACTAGTTTACCTACAATTCTTAGGAAACTTAAGCAATGTGATGCTTGTATTCTAAGAAAGCATAACAAACAGTCTTTTCATGATTCACATTCTAGAGCACATAGAAAAATTGAACTCATTCATTCAGATTTATGCAGTCCAATCCCTATTCCTTCTACAAATGGAAATAAATATATGATGGCATTTATTGATGACTACACCAGAATGTGTTGGGTTTATTTATTGAAGAATAAATCTGATGTTTTTCTAACATTCAAGAACTTTCATACATGGATTGAAAATGATGCACAATCTCATATTGGCTCTATTCATACTGATATTGGAAAGGAATACACTTCAAATGAATTTGAAAACTATCTTCGCCGACATGGGATGAAACATCAAACAATTGTGCCTTATAATCCCCAACATAAGGAAGTAGATGAAAAAATGAATAGGACAATCTTAAATATGGTACATTCCGTGATGTTTTTCAAGAATGTAAAATTGATGTTTTGGGCATATGCAATTCTATGTGTTGTATTTGTAAAGAATAGATGTCCATCTAATGCTATTAGAAACAAGAATCCTTATGAAATGAGGTATGGCCACATTCCTTTAGTAAAGCATATTAGGGTCTTTGGTTCCACCCATTATGCCTTGATACCAAAGGTACAAAGAAACAAACTTGGTGCAAGGAGTCGTAAGTGTATCTTCTTGGGGTATTCAAATACCTCCAAAGCATACCATCTCTATGATGAAGTTAATAAGAAGTTTGTTGTATCTAGAGATGTAATATTCCTTGAATCTTGCAAAGATGAAAATGTTGTTGAGTGGCAGCTTGATCACTCGGATAGATTCAGACATGCAAAATCATTTCAAGAATTTGATAATCAGATTCCACATCTTGAAGGGGCGATTCCTATACTGGATCAATCTGTGGAATCTTCTTTTGAAACACTCTTTCCCCCACATGAATATCCAACCATTGATGACACTTTGAGTGATGTGATTGACAGAATTGAGAGACTTAATCTTGATTATGTCCCAACTCAGCCAATTGAGGAGCCTAGACCATTTCAGAAAGGTCCCCCAAAATGGCTGACAAAGACACTTGAAAGTGTTCATCCTGATGAGGTTCGAAAGATAGGAACAAGAAATTCGACCAAGCAAAATGAAGGTGATGTAGATGATTCTGATTTACAAATTGATATGGATGTTTCTTATGATTGTGTTGCAACAGCTACAACCACCCTCCAAAATTTTTCCTTAGCTTCATTTTAGGGCCGCCCTACCAACCTTTCATAGCAACATGTATTGCTTCTTCAAGTACACAAGCTTTAGTGATTTTCTTGCAGAATGACAGCCTGTCCATGAGAGCTTGTTGCATTTCCCTCATAGGTTGTTTCCCTGGACATGGCCCAACTACAGGCTAAGTAGCTCCCTCAAGAAATTGTGTAGTTATGGAGGGAAACTAGCCTTCCCTCCAGAAACTACCCAATTCTATCTGGAAGCCTGTTGGGCTCTAGAATTGTGCAAATCTTCTAGTCACGCTTCACCTAGAAAATTGTGAAATTCCTCATAGTAGGGATACTTAGCCCAAGAATTGCACAATCCTGGGCAGTAGTCACCTACTCTGCCTAGAAATTGTGCAAATCTCCTAGGGAGCCAGCCCAGCTCCCTCCCAGAAATGCACATTCTTTCCTCCCATTTGAGAAGATTGTTGCATGTGCAGTTGAGTTGACTGTTTCCACCCGAGACCAAGAGAACTTGACTTGCATGCATGGGCTATTTTTTCCTTGAATAGAAAAAGAAACATGCGAAAATCATCCTTAGATTTTAGGGCGCTATTTTTAGCATTTGCAGGTTACATGAAAAGATTGTTAGAATCTTTCCTCCAAGTGTCGTTTTTTTCTAGATTTGTGGCATGCACGTCATGAGATTCAAAATTATTTATTCAACGCATTAGAGATCATTTCTTCACATCAATCTTGGAGCTCTAACATTCCACAACACATCTAGGACTCTTCGACACATCCAACTCAGCTATTCACGGGTAAGTGGTCCCAACTTGACTTTTGCACCATTTTTGTCACTTTTTGTGTTTCCACTTGTGTAAGTGTTGTTTGCTTGATTTCTTTAACGCTTGCGGTCATTTACATGCATACTAGCTTGTACTAGCACCATTTTAGTTTTTGTTAGAATCTCACTATTGTCGCATGCATGAAATTATTTTGCATGAATGGTCGCTGATTCGGCGACCCGCTTAACCCACATGCATGTTGTTCTGTTTTCTGAATCATTCATTCACTGTTTGCATACACGATCATTTTCTTCTGCTTACAATCAGTATCACCATGCATTCATAATCACATTTTCTTTCGACTTCCTATCGGCGGGTCTCGGCAGCCTTGGCCCGGACTTTGCCTCACTAAGACAACATTGCGCAATCCTGAGAAGTAAGTCTCTATCTTCCTCTTAGGAAATGCGCATTTATGCCCAGGAGTTGTCCTCGAGTCTTGCATTATGCAATTCTGAGGGACAATGACTATTGGCCCAAAAAATTGCGCAAAGCAGTCACTGGGCTTGTAACCACTGTCAGCTGAAATTGCACATTGCACAATTCCAATAGCCAGCAGGCCAGCTTGGATTGCGCATTGTGAAAATCGAGTAGCCAGTTAGCCTCCTGAGATAGCCCAAACTACCTTTCGTGCATTTCTAGTAGCCAGTCAGCCAGCCTCCTAGAAGAAATTGCACAATCCTTACCAATCAATCCCCTGGTATGTTGTATGTCTTTCCTTAAGTTTGATTTGGTTTTCGCTAATAGATTTCTTTCCATGCATGTCACTTTGTCTCCAAGTCTAGCTGGCATTTGTTCGCCTCTTAGCAATTCAGGATCAATGGCATCTAAGAGAGCAGGATCAAAAGACACTAACAGAAGTGCAACTGGAGCAGCAGTTGAGCAAGTGTCCATAAGTCTACTGATCTATGAAGACACCAAGATGATTCTAGACAAGGACATCAAACTGAAATGGCAAGAGGTCAACGATGAATTTGTAGGCACATTTAGGGAAGACCTCAAAGACTGCTAGGTATATGTGAACATCCACAAGTCTGGCTTGTACCTGATTGCATGCAGATACTACGCGTTCCTATGTGCGGACACGATATATTGGATCGTCTCGAACACTGATCCTGAGATGATGATGTTGAGTAGTGTCAATGGGACAGAGATTGCTCCCTTCAGGATACAAGATTATGATGAGATGTATTAGATGTTGAAGGCTGTGGCCATCATGGATACTCCCTTTGTCTTACCCATCAGCAATACAAACTCTAGAGACATTTTGAAGCACTATGTGAAGGAGTCGACTAAATTCAAGATGACACCCAACCAGGTCTACAAGATGAAGATACTATGGAAGGAATATAAATGCTTGGCCATTTTTTCATGTTGATTGTATGGTTAAGGAAGCACAGAAACCTTCCCAAAAAGTTGGGTGGTCGTGCTGGACCAATTGGCAAGAGAGGGAAAAGCATGTAACTGGTCTAGCATGTTGTCTCATCAATTGAAGGAATAGGTAGCAAGGGCTCGATAGCTGCCCAAAGGTATGCAAGTAGAGATATACATGTCCGCGTACATCTTGAATGAAATCTGTGCCCGATAGGAGTTCCCGGGCTTGAAGTGGGCATGGACACTGGCGGAGACTCCTGTGAACACTTATTGTAAAATGTTGTCTGAATGCAGCTTCATAGGAGTTATAACATGGCTATCCGATCATTTTGTCACCCTAGTTTACATGATGATATTCATACAAGACCCACCCTGCATGTCGAAGGGAACAATGGAGGCACTGATAGACATAGCTAATTGGTATGCCTCACCGTCCGACTCCTTCATACAGATGTACAATGTGGAGAAGCCTTCGCATATTATATCGAAGTTTTCCTTGGACATACTTGTCATGTAGGAAATATCATATCACATCTTGGCAAAATTGACAGCTAGGCTGCACTGAAAGAAGAAGACACCTTGGCCCACTCTTCTGCTACGCATCGGGTTATACAAGATACAAAGTTTCAAGCATGCAGGTGTCGAAGTAGAGTAGATTAAGACGTATCCATTCAACCTCCAAAATTACAATCAGTATGACCCACATTATCTTGTGATCATTGCGCGAGGGTATAGTTCAACTGGATCCATGGGCATGTCATTGGGTGGAGGAGGACCCATGTAGATATTGTTACAACTCCTCCAGACTCAATGAACCGGTTGGATTTGTTATGGAATGGTTAGCGAAGCAACATGAAGTAGCATCCCGAAGAGCACCAGAAGCAGTGGCAGTAGCATAGGTTAACATACCAGTGTGCAACAAGGGCAAGAGGAAGATTTTCGATCGCATCGAGGAAGAGAAAAGCTGCAAGTTCCGAGCAGATCCACTTATGGAGAATTAAACTATGGCTATAGAGGAGAAGAGGCAACAATGTGATAAGCGAAACATGCAAAGGTAGATAGAGAAACAGAGAATGGAGGAAATAGAGAACGAGTTGCATGAGTTGAAGGAGAAACTCTAGAAGGAACAAGATTTATGCAAACGGGAGAGGGAAGCACAACAAGAACAGGTACATCAAGGGGCACAACTTGTGAAGATGGATGAAATAGTTCCTGTACAGGTAGTGGATTCATCAGAACAACTAGCATCAAGAAAATAGGGTGAACCATCGCAGGAGCAGGACTTTTCTCAGGAGATAGAGCGAGCACTTGAACAAATGGATACGAATATGGAGTAGCAGGAATTAGGGAAATACACCGACCTCATGCCACTCCACCAAGAGGTCAACCCACCAGCTTCACTACATCCAGAAGACGAGCAAGTCCCAAGAGACCAAGGAAACACTGAGATCCTTGGAGATTTTCCAGAAGGAGAGATGCACAACATCTCATTCGACAAGTCTCAATATAGAGTTGTGCATTCTCACAGAGTATCAACTCCAGGAAATAATACATCTCATGCACAGTGTTGGGCATGGAATCCCCCCACAACACGTTTTGGGGATCAAAGCCCAAGTTTTGAGTTGATATTATTGTAAAGCTCCACAAATTGCAGGCGCAAAATGTATGTTAGAGTCATAGGGCCATCCACCCTAAGTTTTGAATGTAATGTCGGCCTACCCATGGGATTGTATAAATAGAGTGAGGCTCTAAGTTGTAAAGACATCATCATCTAATAGAGGATGGGCATGAAGAGTCTTAGAGATTAAGTAAAAGTGCAAAGTGTGTCTTAGGTCGTAGAGTAGGAAAAGGCTCTGCAACTGAGTGTGCAAAGGCCTAGAAGAGTCCGTAGCTGAGCGCATGGACCCCTGCAGCTGAGTGCGTAGGGTAGAGTTGAGTCTGTAATGAAAGGAAGAGAATAATAAAGAGAAGTTTCATCTGAATTCCGTGTATCTGTTCTTGGGTTATTATCTGTTGGATATGAATTGCATTTATATTGTTTCTTTACTACGTGCTCTTGTATGAATTGTGAATATTGTTGAGTATAACTGAAAGCATACAGATAAGCTAAGTTAATCAACTAATATCATACTACTAGTAAGGACTTGGGTAATAACATTGTTCGGCCTTCGAGTAGGGTTGTGTGAAGGCAGCATCTCAGGCTGCAAAGCCTGGGTAAGTGCACATAGTGGCATGCACACAGGGTCGAACCGCGAACCACTTGCACTCATCAGACATCTCCAGGGTGCAGAAACCTGGTTCTATCACCCTCCCATACTACTTTGGGTGAGACCTCAGTCCGCGCTCTATGAATTGTTGTCGAAAGGGGCAGTAGTATTGGGATTTGTTTATCTAAATCACCTCTGAACCTGGGTTAGGCCCAACAAGCCAAAAAATGGCTCCATTTCTGGGACTGGGATCTGCATAAGGGATGTTTGATGTCGTGGCACTGGAATTAGATAAAGAAGTAAAATAAAAATTGGCTAGACAGAAAGATTCACAAGTTCGCAACGCAGGAAAATAGGAATCCACGAGTATCAAAAGAACAGTGGTTAGAGCGCTACGTGTATATTGAAATCCACGAAATTTTCTTTGCATCCTTCCCCTCTAAGTTGTAGAGTGGATCGCGGATCTAGAGGACAGTCAGGGAAGATGTAGGCTCGAAAAACCAATCATGTGGACTGTAGAGTTGGCGTGCAGACTAGAAGCATTGGAAGATAAGATCGCGTGTACTATGGACCATTGGCTCAATTGAATCATAAGAGGGTTTATCACTGAGTTCACGGTAGATACATCAGTCAACTATAGCGAGGTGGAATGACACTTCCTCAAAGGGCTGCGAGGTAAGTATATTAAATCTTTAAACACTTGGATTAAAACGCTACTATGTGAAAAGTGTGTTATGCGAATAAATCAATGTTTGGGGCTACACGAAGTGGGAGGATCTATAGAAATGAAGGTAGTGCAGAGATAGAAAATAGCCCCTTGATTTCGCCTCGATGGGAAAGCGAGGAAGAGCTCGTGAAAGTTTCACCAAGAAGCGCGATTAGTCTGATAAGGCATTCAATTTTGCACATACAACCCCCACCTACGCCGCCACTGGTTTCACCATCGTCACCTCCATCTCCGCCCACACCACCTCCCCCACCACCACAGTTCCATATGGTGAGCACAATAAAATTTTTGGTATTCAAAGGAGTAGGGAACGAAGATTCAGACCAATTTTGGTTTATAGTAAAGGTTGTATGGGAAGCGCAAGGGGTCATGGATGAAAACATAAAGAAGGAAACCCTGGTAAGTGTGCGGTAGGATCCTGCACTAATGTGGTATATTAAGCACTCTAATGACAATCCAAATGCAGGGATCGTAGATATCCAAGTTGTGCTGAATAAGGAATTTAGTAGACCAAAATTGGAGACACGGTCGATTATTGGGTTTAAGGAAATCGCGATGCTTTAGGGCAAGACCCCTTGGGGGCTAGATCAGAGACTAAAGGGTATGATTCGTGAAGCCAACATGACGTTGACAAATGGGCAGCATTGTGCATGGTTTTTAGCATCACTAGCACCACATCTAAGAATGGTGTTGTTGCAACAGAAGTTATCCACCCAGGCCGAAGCGTTGGAGATAGCAATGAGACTGCGTGAGACCCCAATACAAGATCTTGGACTGGGAGTCCAACAAATTCACGCGCAACTGAAGAATTTGTGTCTGGAAATGCAAAGTTTAAAACAGGACAAGACAACTCCCCCAGAGGTGCGCGAGGAGGTATGGTGCATAAAATGCAAGGGACAGGGACATGACAAGGACCACTATCCAGCCTTCGCAAATTACTTGGAGAGAGGAGGGCCAATGCCATTGAGACCAGAGGTACAACCAGGACCAAGCACGGTGCCTTCATTATGGTGCAAAATTTGTCAGATAGGAGGAAAACATACTACGGATAATTGTAATCTATTACATAAGTATATGTAGACGTCCCAACAATTGTTCTGTAATTTTTATAGGTCGGTAGGCCATGATGAGCGCACCTACAGAAGCTATGAATTAATGATGGATTGGAACCCTACCTATAGGGTGCAGACCGAAACACGAGCCCTCAATCAAAATGCAGGGATGGTGCGCACTGGATTTTAGGGGTGCGGACGAGGTCGAGGTGGAATGGGACCAGGAAGGGGCTGTGGATAGTTGATTTGTTACAATTGCGGAGGGCTAGGGAATTATGCCTAAGATTGTAAAAATCCGACGAAAGCATAATGTTTATATTGTACCCAATTTGATCATGAGACAAAGGACTACCCTACACTAATAGTGAGGTTACGCGATAAAGGAATACTCCAGCCTCCCCCGACTCAAAACCTACAATGATGAGATCTAAGTCGTGCGAAGAGGACTCGAATGTAAACATCGTGCTTCGAAGGGGTATCACAATAGGAGATGACAAAGGTAAGCAGCCTGAAGAAAGTGTGTGGGTTCACAAGGCTCCTACAAAGGAACCTGAATTTGATTTGGAGCGCGCAAGGGAGACATTCATGGAAGCTAAGAAGAGCATCACGGAGGCCTCCACTTCAAGTAGTAAGGATCAACAATAACCATAAATGGATCCTTCAATGCTCACTAACTTTCTGCAGACATGCATGAATCTATTGCACGACAGCAAAGCGGTGAAGGGACTACAGGAACTTATCACTAGGTGCACGGAATTAGGATAACCGCGCGTAGTCCGGAAGCTCATAAAATATACATCGCGAACAGGAAGGGAGATGAGATTGACTACGCAAATCGGGGAGTATGAAATGGATCAAGTAATTCTGGATCTAGGATCAGACGCAAATGTACTGCCAAAGCAGACATGGGAGCACATGGGCAGGCCCAAGGTCTCCTATTCAATTGCGAATAGCGAACCAGCAAAAGATCCTACCCATGGGAAGATTACAGGGATTAACAGTGGATATTAAACGTGTGGGCGCGCTTGTAGATTTTGAAGTGATAGAGATTGTTGATGACAACAATACCTATCCCACGCTACTGGGAATAGATTGGGCCACTGATATGAACGAAATGATAAATCTAAAGAAGCACAAAATGCTTTTTGAGAAAAAGTCACTGCGCATAGTAGTGCCACTAGAACCTACGGAAGGGGCACGTTACACAGAACTGGTGTGTGACGATGATAGTGATGGTGATCTCCACTGTATCTACAAGATAACCACGTGAGGGCAGGATTGGGTGAATCCAATAGTAGATGGTAGGATTTCGTGGGAGCACAAAAGCTCCTACACGTTGGATTCAGACGAAGAAATAGAACAATGGTAGAACTGGTTACACGAGGTAACCATGCTAAACTGCAACATGATGATAAGGTCACTACGATGTGTAGCAACAAAAGCGAGGGATCTACCTATGGATGATGGGTTGACTGAGGTGGATGAATTCTTGAACAAATTTGAAAGAGAAGTGCCAGAACAGCAACGGTTCGATGCTCTAAAATGGGCACTGCGCGCTATGCCCACAAGGTGGTGGGGTATGCACCAGTAGAGTTTTAGGGACTGGAGCGGATGTAGAAAGATGATGCGGCTACAATTTGGGAAACTGCAGAGGCAGTTAATAGAAAAATATGATGGCCGTAATGATCCATGTGTACACCTCATGAAATGGACCAAGGTCTACGGGGAAGAGCCATAACCTGATTGGGTGCATTTGTTCTATTATACCCTGGATGTCATACCCATGAATTGGTATACTAAGACAGAGCTATACCATGGTAAGTATGAATGGGATATCTTGCACAAGGGATGTCTGTTAACTTTCACGTTTGAAGATTGTTGGTGGGATATAGTTGATGATACGTTGCAAGTAGTAAAAGCTATTATCTTCAAAATACCCTAGGAGCCAATGGAAGTGCTTTAGACGGAATGGGAAACAAAGCTGAGCTACGTGCTGGAATGTTACAATGTAAATGTTGAGGAGGATGATGAGGATCCATAGAATATTAACATTCCAAAAATAGAAGGATGTCATGAGGTTCGAGGACCATTGATTGAGGATCCTAACGTCACCGCGCCGCTAAGAATGAAGCAGGTAAACATTGGGACAGATGCAAAGCCAAAGTATGCAACGCTCGAAGATTATTGGGATGATGCCATGTTTGATAAGGTCGTTGAGTTACTTTGTGAATACCAAGACTTATTCCTGACCAAAATTATGGATTTAAAAGGGATTGTTGGCGACTTAGGGATGATGAAGATCACCCTAAAACCCAATGCGAAGCTGGTTAAGCAGAGGCCTTACCACCTAAATCCGAAACATAAGGAAAAGGTCCGTGTAGAATTAGATAAAATGTTCGTAGTCAGAATTATTGAGCCAGTAGAAGAATCCGACTAGGTGAGTCCTATGGTAGTACAGGAGAAAAATCAAAAGGGTGAAATAAGAATATGCGTGGACCTTAGGAAGCTGAATGACGCCTATGTACATGATCCATTCCCGACACTATTCACAGATGAAGTACTGGAAAATGTTGGCGGACAACAAGCATACTCATTCATGGATGGATTCTCGAGGTACCACCAGATCAAGATCACGTTGGAAGACAGGAGAAAAGCGAACTTCACAACGGAATGAGGCTGCTTTCAATACACTGTTATGTCGTTTGGATTGAAAAACACACCAACCATCTTTTCAGGCATCGTTGTTTCTGTGTTCAAAGAATACATTCACAAGTTATTGGAGGTCTATCTGGATGATTGGATTGTCTTCAAATTAGTTGAGCACCATGTAGCAAGTTTACGCTTGATGTTGGATACTTGCCAACGACACCAGATTGCATTGAAACTTAAGAAGTGCACATTCCTCATTCCCTTTGGGAACCTATTAGGACATGTGGTCTGCAAATAGGGACTGATAGTGGACCCTGTGAATATTGTTGTTATACTAAATTTGGAAGCACTGTGAAGTGTTAAACAAGTGCGCACTACCTTAGGACACACTGGGTACTACAGAAAGTTTATCAAAATCTATGCCCAAATCACCGCACCGATGGAAAAACTATTGGAAAAGGATGTTACATTTTTCTGGAATGATGATTGCATGAAAGGTTTGGATGTCCTGAAGGGGAAATTGGTCTCCGCTCCAATCCTAGTCTTCCCAAAATGGGATGTGGAGTTTCATGTCCATGTTGATGCGTTGTGTATCGCACTGGGAGTAGTGCTCACACAGGAGGGCGGGGAAGGCTTGGATCACCTTATCGCATTTGCAAGTCAGAGGTTGTCTAAAGTAAAGAAGAAATATTCCACCACTGAACGCGAGGGGTTGGCAATGGTGTACGTGCTCCAAAAATACCGACACTATTTACTCGGAGGACATTTCAAGATATATACAGACCATTCCGCGTTGAAATACCTGGTCAATAAGCTTGTGTTGGGGGCTGCATATGTAGTTGGCTCTTATTGTTCCAAGAATATGATTTTGAGGTCGTGGCAAACCCAGGACACCTAAACGCAAGACTGGATGCCTTGTCACACATTGAGACAGGTGAGGAACCCACTAATTTGGAGGAGAGACTACCTGAGGCTCAACTTTTTACTATGTGCATCGTGGACAAACACTTCAAAGATATAATCCACTTTCTGACCATAGGGACCATGCCAAAGGAATACTCCATCCAACAGAAGAAGGAATTGGTGGTGTGCACGACGGAATTTTCTGTCATCATGAGGCAACTATATAAAATGGGCAATGATGAGATATTGCGAATATATGTACCTGAATTTGAACGAAGTCAGATCCTCACGGAAGCACATGGGAGTGTTGCAGGAGGACACTATGTAGGGTGAGCAACTGCACAAAAGATTTTCTGCGCAGGGTTGTGGTGGCCAACCCTGCACCAGGACTTGAAAGCACATTGTAAGGCCTGCGATATATGTCAAAGGATTGGAAAACCATCATAGAGGGATGAGATGCCATTAAATCCACAGATGACGCTGCAGTCATTTGAGAAATGGGGCATTGAATTTGTGGGACCAATCAAACCTAAGGCAAAGATGGGCGCGCACTACATCATCACCGCAACGGAGTAACTGACACGATGGGTGGAGGAGTAGCTGGTCAAAGATTGCACGACCGCTACGACTGTGAATTTTTTATTTGACAACGTGTTGACCCGATTTGGCTGTCCGAAAATCTTATTGAGTGATCACGGAACACATTTCTTGAATGAAATCATCATCACGCTCACCGAAGAGTTCTAGGTGTATCATCAGAAGAGTACACCGTATCACCCACAAGCTAATGGGACAATAGAGGCATTCAACAAAATACTCGAGACTTTGCTGCCAAAGTGTGCAATGCGCAGCGAAACAATTAGGACCTGCACGTACCGGCAGTGTTATGGGCTTATAGAACAACATGCAAGAAATTGACAGGACAAACACCTTTCCGATTAGTTCATGGCGTTGAAGATATCATGCCAATGGAATATATCGTACCTATTATGTGAATATCAGTGCTCACAAGGATGATGGACTCGAAGCTCAGGAAGAAAGACTCGTACAATTAAAAGAACTTGAGGAGGAACGATTCTTGGCTGATTTTCATCAGCAGGTTCAAAAGGAGCATGAAAAATCTTGGCACGATCGCCATATTAAGTTGCGCACATTCAAAGTAAATGACATAATACTGCTATATGATAGTAAGTTTGAAAATTTTCTAGGAAAATTCAAGATGCATTAGCTGGGACCATATGTAGTTAAGGAAGTCATAGATGGAGGCACGGTCCACCTCGTCAAATTAAATGGAGAACCCTTGCCAGGAAAATTAAATGGCAGCCACTTGAAGCCTTACACGGGTGGGTTGGCTATCTGACTAACTGATAAAAGCACAATCTTCGCGCTCCAGGGAGCTGGAAAAAGGTGTAGGACTATAAACATATACTGGTCATGATGGATGGGAACAATTCAGTCACAAAGGTTTCAGAAGAATGGATGTAGCAAATTTAGCAAGCAGCAGCTTAGTGCGTTGCAGACATCAATACCATTCAAGAACAGTTGGAGGGACTCCGCGCCAAGATCGTTGCACCAACCAAGTGACTCGACGAAAAGTCACAATGTTTGTTTTGGGGGCCTATTGGGCATGGAATCCCCCCACAGCATGTTTTGGGGCTCAAAGCCCAAGTTTTGAGTTGATATTATTGTAAAGCTCCACGAATTGCATGCGTGAAATGTATGTTAGAGTCATAGGGCTGTCCGCCCTAAGTTTTGAATGTAATGTCGGCCTGTTAAAACTGGAAAATAGGGCCAAACTTCACATGGGTCATCTTATTCATGACTGATAATATTTTTATTAGATTCCTCTCGTCAAGAGGTGTAGGACTGATCTAAAGATCATCCGATTCTGATAAGTATTTATGGAGATATGAATTTATTTTGATTATGGAATTATCATCAAGCCGACCTACAACTCATGTAGGCTCAGAAGCCCAACAGTCGCATCTATTCAAACATCAATGTTGTGTATAAATACAGGATGAATTTTCCTCTTTTGCACTCACTCATCTCATCACATCTCTCTCTCTCTATTGCGCAGAAAAGAGTCACTTCTCTATTGCGCAGAAAAGGGTCTCTCTCTCACACATGTGGAAGGAAGTTGCTGAAACTGAAGCTGCAACTGCAGATCCAAACTTTCACCAGCGTGGACCATGAAACCTCCTTTTTTAAACTACACTGTAGGTTCATTTGAACCTCCTCTGAAGGCTACAACTTTTGGTGGTGGAATCAAGTCGATCCAACGGTCGGTTTGCGAGATATCGACTGCCCTAGTTTGAAGGAAGCTGTTGAAACTGAAGCTGCAACTGCAGAGCCAAACTTTGACGAACTTGGACCATCAAACCTCCTCTTCTGAACTGCGTTGTAGGTTCATCTGAACCTCTTCTGAAGGCTGAAACTTTTGGTGGTGGAATCAAGCTGATCCGACAGTCGGTTTGTGAGATATTGACTGCCCTAGTTTTGATGATGAAGGCGCTAATGCTGATGTCGCTGATCTAGGGTTTGCTACTGCTGATATAAATCAGATTTATTGTACTATTTCTCTTTGCTGAATTGTTGAAGATAAAATAAGATTTTATCAAAGGGTTTCCCCACACATTGTGGGGTTTGTCCCTGGCTAGCCACCACATCTTGTGTCTCTTGTCTTGGCTTGTTTTCTGTTGATCGTTTAATGTTCTATCTGCACTTTACTTTATGTACATGTGAATGCTAATCTGTGGAATGTAATAAGAAAAGAAGTAAACTGTTATAAGCATAGAATATACCATAACTTAACATGGTATCAGAGGTGAGGTGAAGACAAAGCCCGAGCAAGAGCAAGAGCAAGAGAAATCACTGGAGAGGAGATTGGAAAGGCTATATTAAAAGAACTATGGGGTCCTCATCACTCTTTCCTGTCAAGGACAAGCTCCATGAGAAAGCTGACTATCACGGATGGAAGATGTCTATCGATTTAACCCTAGAAGATCAAGGAGTGTTGGACCATGTAAGAGGCAATATAGTTGAGCCTCCATCAAATGCATCCGCTGCTGCCTGGAACAAATGGAAAACTGAAGAAGTCAAAGCAAAGAAGATCATCCAGGACTCTATCAACAAGTACTTGGTGGCCTACATCTCCAACTTGAACACCTCCAAGGAAATCTATGATAGACTGGTGAGTTTATTTAAAGTTAATGATGAAAATCAAGTTTTGTTTCTTAGAAATAAGCTCAGTTAATTTGAGTTAGGGGCATGAAGTTCAGTTGTGTGTAGTGATTCCTAAATTTTAGGGACCTACGTTGAGTTAATTTCAGTGGTAATCAGTTAAACTAGTTCTAACTATTAAAAGAACTAGTTGGTGGTTAGTTGAGTAGTGTGACCTTAGTCCAACTCAGTGATTATTCAGTTAACTAATCAATTAGCCTAAGTTATCTCATGCATGCAAAGAATTCGAGTTACCCAGTTGAGGTGGAGATTCCAAGACAATGTACTATAAGTCGTAAACTATTCCAATGTCTACAGGTGGTGCATGCAATCGGAGATCAAACCTTATGGATTGCGTAGTCAATTAAGGGGAAAAGAACCTAAATAATAGGGGCCTAATTCCCTAGGAATTGCAAAAGGAGATAGGGGCTTGGAGGGCTTGAAATGTTTTTAAGTGTTGGCTGAAGTTAGTGAGTCAGTTAGGCAAAGAGATAGGTTATTCACTTGCAGGTTGTGCTCAGGCTTGAGCAAGCATATGTAATACATCTCTATTCTATGATTAAATCAATACAAATAGGAATGAGTTTTGAGCAGTTGTTTTCCCCTAGATAAATCTTTGTGCATGTGTGTTATTTCTTATTGCATGTATATGATTTGTGTTCTAGATTGTGAATTGAATTCCAAAGAGTAGTGGAGTAGATTTGAGTCTTGTGATTTAGTAAATTTCATGAGCAGTTTCAAATCTACATATAATTTCTACACAAAGATTACCATAGAGCCAAGATTTCACCACCATTAAGTTGTGCCAGAAGTATGAAACATTGCGCTTGGAGGTATCCCCAGATGCAACCCAATCATCCAAGCAAGATTATTGAAGATATGTCATGTTCATTAGATCCTCCACATATTTTTGGATAGCATGGCCAGATTAAACTGCCTAGTATCTTTCAAGGCCCATACGCTCAACTCTGTCCGCCTAGTAATTGTCGACATTGTACCAAAAGAACTTCTCTATAATAGCATTGATTTTGTTTATGACCTGCGAAAGAAGATGGAATAAATGCATCCAATAAACCAAAATTCTTTGCAGAACCACCTTAACCATAATCACCTTACCACCTAGAGTGAGCCATTTGTGACCCCCTTTGTTTTTTTTTCAAATTTATTAGTAAACCATATCCAATCCATATTTTCATTCAAGCTTGACTCGGAGAAAAACCCAAGTATTTAAAACCACCTGATAAAGCCCTGGATTTTATCCCAAAGAGCGATGCTATCTCATGAATTACCTCAGTGTCCCCTATCTGAACTCATTTCAGATTGGTCTTTGTTGATTATGAGACCAAAAGCCTTGCCGAATTTGGTGATTACTAGGCGGAAAGCCTCCCGTTCCGATAATTTAGGTTCACTAAAACAAGGAAAACATCACATATTGTTTTCTCATATATACTTTTCGTTATATTATTGAAATGGACTTTATATCATTGAAATGGAAGGCAGCGCGTAAAATAACTTTATTATAAACAACGTGAACATCTACTTTGTTTTATATCATTGAAATGTCAGAAAACGTGTAAAATAATTAACGTGAATATTAAATTACTTGGTTTTCTATAATTGAAATCCTAGTATAGATTTATAGATTTAGCAGGTGTTTGAATGTATTAAATTTTGTGAGTTCTAAATTTTTCATGGAATTTTTGTAAAAAACAAAATTATAAATCTTGGAAAGATGGTTTTATTGACTTATATATATATTTATTGTTAAATATATTTTAAGTATAAATTTGATTTGGCCTTTTGGATTGGGATTATTGTAGATCTAAATTTAAATTTCAACACTGGATTTTAATATAAAATTGATTGAAAACTATATGAAAAGGGGCTAAAATGTCAAAAAATATAAGACGAGTTGAAATTTTTAATCATAAAATTCTATTTTTTCATTTATATATATTAATATCAATCATAGTGTCTAGGGTCGTCTAACCAGGTGAAGGAATTGTCTGGACGGCTAAAATGGCGGGAATCGTTTTTGATGGTGGAAATGATTCGGCACCATCAAAACATCCAGGACACCTAAAATTTTGAAGTTTAACAACTATAACTTGAATTTACAAAAATCCTTACCAAATTTTCTCTAAATATGACCGGAATTTCTATAACTTTCCGGTCAACTCCTCCCCATCGTTAGACTACCCATATGTGTATATATAAAATGATATTGAAATATTTTATTTGTGACTGAAGTGAGGTATTATTATAAATCAAGAAAATATAAGGGATATTTTTTTATTATAAATGGGCTAGTTCTGACTTGAATCTAATCTAATTAAAAAAAATGTGTTTATATATATATATATTTCATTCAAAAATCTTAATTGAGGATTTATGAAGCATTTGAGGGATCAAATCTCCAAATATCTTAAAAAAAATATGAACAGAAAATTTAATCTAATTAAAAAA
>APFE030261110.1:81740-109967 GCA_000404065.3 Pinus taeda | reverse complement strand
TTTTAGACTTTTGAAAAATTAAACTTATTTGTACATTTAAAATTACAATTTAAACAATAAAATATTAAAAATACACTAAAAATAATAAAAACCGAAATATGAAAAACAAAACAAAAACCAAAATATAAAATAGCTACAATAGGTTATAATATATTTTCATATCTCCATAATTTACTAATAGCAACTTTCAAATTCTAAAAGAATTTTGACTTTATTGTTCATACAACACAAACAAAACAAAACAAATTTGCATCGTATTGTTGTATATAGTACAATAAAAAAACAAATAAGCCTATGCAAAGTGTGAGATATCTATTTTTGACAGATATTTGTGGCATGATTTTTAATGAAAATGTATTTAAATTTTTTAATACGAAAATAGATTTAATATTTAGAAAATCCATAAAATACTTTGATTATACAATTCAATAGCTTCAAAATACAATTTTCCCAATTTCTAATTAAACTTAATGCAATATCAATCAACTACCATATTTATAATTTATAATTAAACTTTATATAAAATTAATAAAAATATGCTAAAAATAATAAAAAACAATGGCTACACAGTAGCTAGTGCATTGTCACTTAGCTTAAATGTCATTAAATCAAAGTAAAAATATTAAATTCAAGTTAGTATTAAGGTTTAGAATCGGGTTAATTTAGATTCTACAATTTTGGTTATATGTAATTCAGTGTTGTCATGGAAAATCCAATCCTACTCAACAACAATAATAATAAATTTATGATTGATTGATCATATATCCATGTTGGAAAGTCAAATTTACATATATATAAACAAATTGATTATAAAACAAATGACTTTTTTTTTTAAAGATATTGCAATTTCCCTTAAAAAAAAATTGAAGAGATATTGCACACCCATTTAATAAAAATTAGATTTTTGTTTTTCTAACCACTGTGATTGGAGATGGTCACGTTTGATTTTGAAAGAAAATTAGCTATAAAAAATGCTAATATAAGTAATTTTATTCAACGTATTAAATTTTCGTATTAACTTTTGATAGTTGCTTGAAATTTTTTATTGCATTTGAAAAGAAAATTACTTAACTAAAAATAATTTGGTTATCAAAATATATCTTTCACATTGATAAAGTCCTTTTTTGAATTTTAAAAATGAAAATCAATTTATTATGGAAACTTTAGAGTTAAACCAATTATAATAAATTTGAATATGAATGATTATAAAAAATCTTTAATGGTCATGTAACGAATAAATATATTAAAATTTCCTAATAACATATATTAGAGTAGATTTAACTTTACCCCAAAAATTAAAAAACAAAAATCACACACCATCATTAAACATAAAACAATAATTTAAATATAACATTAAAACAAAACCAACAAAAGTTGAACAAGTGCATTTAATGATAAATGATGATGATAAATGTCGCGATTTTAATGAAATAATGTTAGAGCTCCTAAAGGTTCATGGATCATGGATATCCCAATAGTCCGGGTGAGCATGAAGCATTTTTTCTTTTCTGTGAATATGAGAAGTTCGTAAGGTATATTTTGTTATTACATAAGTTGAATGACATGAGAGGATGCAATTCTTTAGGAAAGAAAAACGGATATGATTAGATTAGTATTAAAATTTAGGTATTATTATGATATTACAAGTATATGCCAATAAAAAATTTGTAAATAAATAAAAAATAATATTTAAAATTTTATTTTTAAAATAGAAAATTATTTAATTTATTTTAACTAAAATAATATAATAAATAATAGTCTAAAACCAAATGTATAATACTTATTATTGCAAACATAATAATAAACTCTTATACACACGTCCAAAATAAAATTGATTAATTTTTCATAAATATAACTCAAAAACATTAATGGTTAAAATACTTTAATGAGGGATAACAATGATCCCTCTGAACCATCTGATATTAACCCAATTAACATCATCCCGATCATCACCATATTGATCTTCCTATGCTACTACAATCCCGCGAAGAGAAGATGCGACCCCCTATTTCATTGGGTAACTTACCCTCATTGCTATGCTACTCGCTTTGTGGCACATCTCTCTGTGCTTTTCAGCATATATCTATTCCACAAACTCGATAATATCGGACCAATTCCCTTGCACATTTGTTCCCACTACAATACCGATATTGAGATCATATTATATTACAATTTACCCGTGAAAAACCAGGCCGGCTATGAGCATGACGTCATTTGCTTTGACCTCGGCGTTTTATTGCGAGCGTTCCTGTCCTTCGCTAATACTGCATTCGGTGCACTGGATTCTGAGATCCGGCGCCCACCACTGATGGAGACCGTGTGCCCTATTGAAATCCGGCGCTGGTACCAATGTAACCGTAAGTGTCACGCCCCAATCTTCTTTTTTTTAATCCGGCGGGTGCGGCACCACCGTTTTTTCCCAAGATTAGTGCACATGGACTACGCCTTCCTTATAATCACACTTAGTTTATTTCATTAACCAAGTAAACCTTATTCTTTACACTTAATGCATTTATCAACCGAAATGTAATTAAACTGAAAACATTACATTTACACACAAATGTAAAGGGAGGGGCAACTCCCGGTAAAGTCTGCCCACATATATTATCAGATTTTTCAACAATAATACAATGCAAGTGTGCCTGGCGTAAACCTGAGGCCACACTTAGAAATAATTACAACGTAGGCGTAGAACAGCCTTTTGACCATATGCTAGTTCCTACGGTAGGAGGGCGCTCAACAGATTGCGCAAGACCTCCACCTTCAAACCCGGCATAAACTTGCTCTACCAAGCCTGCTCGTACTCGGCCCTTCTGCCAAACTTCAACCGAACCAAACTGCACATTTTCCTTTGACCCTTATGTGCATAAGGCATGCACATTTATTCCCAAAGAACTGCGCACCTTTTGATCTTATGCGAAGTCCTTATGAAGACCGCTTGATGATTTGAATGAGCTCAAGGCTCATCGTATTTATACCCAAGCTCCGTGGGTTTTGGGAGGGGCGCCCAGCCTTAAGGCCGACTCCCGTATTCTCCATTCAACACCCCAAGCGTTATCACCATGCGTCAGCTTCGTTTCTTTTTAGCAATGCGTATAAGCCGCGAGCCTCAACACTTAGCTCGCGCAAGTGTTGCTCGCTCGTCGCATTGTCACACTTCCCCGTCGCATTGTTTGTTCGGCTCGCTCATCGTATGTCCGTCGCTCGTCCCGCTGTGCTCATCGCTGGTCTGCCCATTGCATACGTCCATCACTCGCTGTCAATCCATAACCGGAGGGCGCCCGCCTGTGCACGCCCGCACGGCGGTCTGCCACCGCACTGTCAAGTGTATCATCTTGTGTCGTCGGGCGGGTGGGCGTCCGCGCATGGCCCACTGCCATCGCACCCATAATACTTTGCCGGAGGGCGTCCGCCCGTGCATACCCCGCACGACGGTCTACTGCCAACTGTATGTATGTCGCCTTGTGCTGCCGGGCGGGTGGGCGCCCGTGCACGACCCACCGCCTACACACCGCAACCTGTTTTCCAATCGGAGTGCGTTCAATCATGCACGCCTGCACGATGGTCCACCGAACTCTCCCCGCGCTGATATAAAGTGTGACCTGTGTCGTTTGGGCGGGTGGGCACCCTACGCACGACCCATCACCAACGCGTCCATAGTATGTTGCAACTGGAGGTCGCCCGCCCGTGCACGTCCGCACGGCGGTCCATCAACTCCACCGTAATGTTATAAAGTGTAACCTGTGTCGTTTGGGCGGGTGGGCGCCCTGCGCACGACCCACGACCCATACACACAACCGGCTACCAACGTGCGTGTTGTCTCGGCATTTGGGCAGGCGGGTATGCCCTGCACGACCTGCGCCCATCTCCACTCTGTTACCAACGCCAACCTGTTATGTTGCCTGAACTCTAACTCGGCCTTCGCCCGACCTTTGCCCGACTCGGCGAGCTTGCCTACTGTGGTTACCGTGTCTAGTTCGTTGGGTGAATATGCCGCCCATCGTGCACGAGGCGCCCGCTCGTCGTGCGGGGCGCCCGTCCACCGTCGTGCACACCTGCCCGATTTGCCAGGGCGTTACAGTAAGCCTCGCGGAGGGAATGCGATGCAGCGCCTTCAACTCGACCCCAACGGCAGACAGAACTAATTCGCCGATGGAATGCCGCACTACGAGGCTCGCAATTCTGTCGGCCCCGATTTCTCGCATCGTCTGCTGGTTGGTGAAATAGGCAACATAAGCCGAGCAAATATCGTCTCTGGGATTAACATAGAGGCACGGAACCCACTCGCGCAGGGCGAAGAATGTGTTGTGTGATTCCATGCGGCTGTGTTTGTCCTTGAGAGCCACGGCGAGCCCGGCCGCCACTAGGCTTCTGGCGATGTGCAGGTCGCGCTTGACCTTATTGCTCCTGATTCTGTCCACGGGAGCCGAGAAGAAAGGCGAGTTGAAGAGATGAGCCTCCAGGAATAATCCCTCTTTAGCCATCCGTCTCCCTGCAAGCATTGCCATAGCGCCCCAAGGGAATGTCCAGCGATCCACACGTTCTCCCGCTTGCTCTCGCACACGCACTTCTTCACCGCGTCAAACGCCGCCTTAAACCGGGCAGTCGTGTGGAGTCTGTGTTTAACGATCTGCAGATCAAGCTTTAGGTCACCGGCGAAGGTGTTCGGTTTGGTAATTGTTCCTCTAAATGCTACCACGATCCTGGGCATGCCGAGTGGGCGGAACGAGGAGCCTGCTGCCTTTCTGCGCCACTTGTACACGGCACCGAAGATAGAGCCGCCGTGGGCTACGTCGATCAACGGGTGAAGGAGGTTGAAGTTGAAAAACCTCCACCACTTCTCTGCTAGGGCGTCCGGGCCGAGCCTGCGGGCTTGCCGGTCGCGTTCCTGGATGCACACGCCTTGCATAAGACTGGCAGCTACACAACGCCTGTGATTCGAAACCTGCCTGTATTTGGACAATACGGAGAATCGAAGTCAGATTTATTATCAGAAGCATTCAACATATCAATCAGTGAACAGAAATTCGCGGAGATTGCAGTAGTTCGTCTGAATTCTTTCCAGTCGATGTTACCGATATGGCGAGGCCCCGAAAGCTCGAAGTTCTGGTGCTCGCTGGCCATTTTGTGTTAGAGCATTAATCACAACGACCGTATGACAGGGATAGTCGACGTAGTTAGTCGGCGTAAAGCAGTAAAAATTCAACACAGGTTTTAATGCTGGTTCTAGAGATTATTGACAAAGGGGCTAGCTTCTTCAGGAAGCCACCGCCCGACTTGATATCCAGAACCTTCTTCATCTTGTATAAATACTTGAATGATCAATGAATAAAAGCAAGCTGTGTTGTGCAGTTTAATTTCTGTTCTGTGTTTATGCGTCCCTGCTCTCTCTTTGACATGGTATCAAAGCCAGGTTCTGATCCTGGGACCTGTGGGTTATGGGCCCACCACGCTTCCGCTGCGCACTTATGACCACGCTTCCGCTTGTGCAGCCTTGTGGGGCCGTGAAGATTGGAGCGCTATTGTTGCTCTTTGTTCTTGTCCCATGGCTTGCCTCTGTATGGATATTTGCCCTTGGCCACCAATGCCAAATCTGAACTGCTAGAGCCCAAATTTAAGTTCTTCATCCTCTCCTCCTCTTGTAGAAGAATTCCTGTCAATTCATCAAATAAAGGGGGTTTCTCTCTAGCTGCAAGACTTGAAACAAAAATTTGGTAATCTTGCACTAAGCCATTTAATATGATAGTGACTAAATCAGTATTAGACACCTTTTCACCAATATCTCGTGTCAAAGATTTAAGTGATAAGTTAGGAGATATTGGTGAAAAGGTGTCTAATACTGACTTAGTCACTATCATATTAAATGGCTTAGTGCAAGATTACCAAATTTTTGTTTCAAGTCTTGCAGCTAGAGAGAAACCCCCTTTATTTGATGAATTGACAGGAATTCTTCTACAAGAGGAGGAGAGGATGAAGAACTTTAATTTGGGCTCTAGCAGTTCAGATTTGGCATTGGTGGCCAAGGGCAAATATCCATACAGAGGCAAGCCATGGGACAAGAACAAAGAGCAACAATAGCGCTCCAATCTTCACGGCCCCACAAGGCTGCACAAAAAGCAACAACAACACTATCTTCACCACCGCACAACCGTCAGCGATTCCTCAAAAAATAACTGTTTAGCAGTATTAACGCATGTAGCTCCTCAGGCTTCAGCGCTTTACACACAGTCTTTACCAAATGGCAATCGTCTTCAGCGGCTTCACCTTCACAGTGTCAATGCTCACCTCAAACATCATCGCAAACTCAGCACGAGCCCCATTTAACAGCGGTCTCTCCACTTCATGATCTGCACTTACACATCAACAAATTTTAAAGCAACGATTGGCTCCTTCAAATAGTGATAGTCCTCCAAATGCAGCGGGCTCCATGCCTCTCAATAATGAACACAGTCTTCTGCACGCCAAACACAAGTCTCTTCTTAGCTGACTGTAGTTTCTCATGAACACATCATATGCGCAACCACAATTCAATGTGCCTTAGGTCCGCTTCAGGTTCACTACACTTCACAACTCGGAAATTAGTGACCACAGCTCATACAACCCTCACTACAAGCTCACTTCACTCACGGTTCAGTCGCCCTCGCTCACGGCTCATCACAACAACGATCAGATCCGCAACACCCACAACATCACACTCATGCATAGCGGGCTCTCATACTCAGCCCACACTCCAACCTTACAGCACACAACCAACTCTCCCAATCTCTATCTGCGGTCTCTTTGCAGCAACACTTCACTGGCACACCCTTACACATTTACAGCTGCACACCCTTTACTCACACACAGGCAAACTCAACACCACTGCGCAAAGCTAGTAGATTACCCAACACACCAAACTCGTCAAGTCAGCGTTCACACGCTCTACAACACTCAGCCATAACCCTCGGCTCTGATACCATGTCAGAGATCAGAGGCGCACAGCTCTGAACACAATACACAAACATTGAACACAAAACACACCTCTATTCATCAGTTAACAGGTATATATACAAGCTGGAGAAGTTTCTGGAGACGGGTTTAGTCAGTGGCTTCCTAGAGAAGCTTCAATGAATCCGCCGACTTCTAGATCTTCATTAAATGCAGCCGCTGGTTTCTAGATCTTCATTAAATGCAGCCGCTGGTTTCTAGAGGCTGATATTGTGTCGCTGAAACTCTATGCAATTGTATTTGGAAGGCAGTGTCTATGGGACAGAAATGCAAAGTTTCAACAAAGACTAAACCAATACAAGTTTTTCAAGGATGAAAAGTTCCAAGAAAGAAAATTTCAGACTCCATGGGAGAGTCCAGGAGTGCCATGGGAGGACAAGCAAAGTGCCACAAGAGCACAGGAAAATTCCCACAAGACGCAAGTAGAGTACAGTCTGATCATCATTGGAGTGCACTTAGGAGTAATCGCCCAAAACAAACCAGGGAGCATTTTGTTTTGGGTAGGAGAGTGTTTCCAAGAGCACTCCCACAATGCTCATGTTCAGAGCACAATTTGAGAGTAGGATTGTCCGGGGAGAAGCAATTCCAGTATCACTGCTCCAAAATCAACTATTTCCTTGCCTCATTACTGAGATTCTCTTTAATTGTTTTCCTACTTCTACTTCATTTATTGCCTACCTCAACTTAATTGTTTTTTCTTTTGACATCTTTATCACTAGTTGTCCCCAATTCTCTCCCTCCAACTCTTATCTGCCTTTAACAATATTTCAGCGTTAATGCTAGCCTATATCATCTTCTCAACTTATATTTCCTCTCCCAACTCCCTTTTATATTTCCACTTGTTTTCCCCTCTAATTCTTCTACCATAATGTCCACTATTCCTTAGGATTTTGACTCAAAATTTTATTATGGATCCTTCACCCTTGGATGCTAGGAGAAATGCTTTTGTTTCAACACAGCACACTCTTATGCCTCTAAAGATAGCCATGGAGACTACCAGCATGGATCATTCTCCTTGTGATATTCTTAGAGACATTCTTGTGGGAAACCAGTGATAACCAATAATACTATTAACATTGGGGAGATTAAGCAAGGACTACCTTCTCATTTCCCCTTTTTCATATCTATTGCTACTTGTGATAATTAATGATACTATTAACATTGGGGAGTATTAAGTAAGGACTTCCTTCTCCTTTCCCCTTTTTCATATTTATTGCTACTTGTCTGATTTATTTTCCTTTAAAAATTTTTAGGGTTATAGCCTTCTCGTTTTATTAGGTCCTTTAGAAAGAAGTTTCTTTTAGACTCCTTTTGTCATTGTTATAGAACTTTGCATTCCCAGTTCCATTGAACTATTTAGGTCATAGGTGAGCATTAATATAATTGGTTTCTTTCACTCTTTATAGATTCTCTTGGTGTCATATTTTTCTGCCTCTATTGAATCATTGATAAAACTTGAGGTTCTCCTTACCCATTTCCTTTCGAGTCTTTACTTATCCTTTCGGCTGTCCCTCTTTTTATCTGATATTGCAAAATTTTCTTGTGGTTTGGTGATCAGTTTGATCCAAACTCTCATTGCACGTCCACATTCATGACATAACCTGCATTTAAAAGATATTCCTTCATAATCTAATTGTTGTTCTCAAGCACGGTCAAGCAGACTGGGCACAAATTTTCAAGGAGTGTTACAGCTCCAGATTAAAGCAAATTCTGCATATATGACATTTCCCAATCCCTTGTTTGAACTGACAATCTTACATACTTGCCCAGAACTTCCCTTCAAAATCTTCCTCATTTCAAACACCACAAAAAGAAGAAGAGCCTCTTTCACACTAGTCCAGTATTACACCTATAATCCCCCCTCGTTCTAAAGCCACCGCCCCTCACTGAAACATTGTTTCTCTGTCCTCAAGGTTTGTGAACCTTTCAGTAACATAACTTCTCTCACAAAGCATGATTTCTGTTTGTCCTTTCAGATCCCAATTATTTCTCAACCACCATCTCAGGGCTCCTGAAGAAGACCCAAAGCCTAGAAATCTACAAATTACGTGGTTCCTTAGATAACTTAGCTTTACTTGAACCCTTGGTGTTTCTTCTACTTTCAGCAGGCACCCATTCAGCCATCTCGTGGGAGGAGCTGTCATCCTCTGTTTCAATACCTTCACCCTGGTTTTCCTGATTTCTCCAAAGTCGTTGTTGGTGGCCCCTTTGGGTCAGATGTTCCTTCTGGTCTGTTTACCGCTCTTCTAAACCAGATATTTTACTTGATTATTTCATACCTATTTTGTCCAAATTTACTAAAATCCTGTCACTCCCACTATATCGCACAGTAGCAAGTCCATGCTAAACCTTGTAATTAACCTGAAAACTAGACCTCAGTTAAAATATGTAAGTTATTGACAAGCAATTTAACTGAATTATCACTCTCTAGTCTTCCAAAAATACTTAGCAAGTGACTGAATCATCATCGCCGAAATTTCCAGAAATATGTAGCTCGTCACTGACTTTCATTGCCCAAGTTTAGAAAAGTACCAACCCAGTAATAATTTTTAACAGGGCAAAACTCTAAAACCTTTGCATTATAGTTCTCATTATTCCACTACCTATGTGAACAATTTATAGAGACATTATTAGGAAAGCGAATAAAATTCAAAAACATTACAAATAAAAAGGGCATACCTACCAATAAAATTCACTCTTAATAAAATTCATTTAGTGTAGTTTAAAGCATATTTTATGTGTTAATTTTGTGGTTTCTCTTCAATCAGTTCCAAATGTGTTAATAGATTTGAGTTTGCTGTAATTTGTTTAGCTCTTAAATCTTAATTTTTGTCATCTGTTTGCATTATGAAGATTCGCTGATACTTAGTATCACTTCAATTTTTTATGAACTTGTAGCAGAGAAAGATCCTGTGAATTTAGTTGAACCTTTATATTTGTGGGTGATCTTGAAATGTCAGCCTTTTGGTGGTCTTTTGTGTAAAAATGTTTCTTGCCACAAATAGCATAATGCGAATAGTTGTTCATGAGACTAATGTAGCACCATATTATTCTGAATCAGGTTTATCATCCAAACATTAACTCCAATGGTAGCATCTGTTTGGATATCCTCAAGGAACAGTGGAGTCCCGCACTGACAATCTCTAAGGTCCTTTTGTCAATTTGATCTCTTCTGACTGACCCAAATCCTGATGATCCTCTTGTTCCTGAAATTGCTCATATATACAAGAGCCAAAGGTCTCGTTATGAGGAGACAGCAAGAGCATGGACTCAAAAGTATGCCATGAATTGATTCCACTCTTGTCATATGAAAGCCAAGGAAGAATTTGCAGTTCACGAAAACTTGGTTTTGCCTGTATCAAGTTTGAATCTTCCTCAAGTCAGGAAGACAGGAAAATTATTGTTGATGCTACAAGATTGAAACTTATGGTGATCAATCAATCTCATATGATATAAATGAATATGGTGTCTATCTGTACATTTATAAGTGGAATTTGGTGCTTGATTCATAATTAACAATGGATTTTGGCTTGATTCAAGCAGTGAGGATTTCCTTCATTTGTTAGTTTTTTGTAAGAATATTAGTATGGTTTCTATTGCTTTAAATAATGCTATGCAATTTCTTGAGAAAAGTCTTTTCTTAAGTGTGTTTTCCACGTGCCATTAGATAAGCTTTATTGATGCAGCCTTCTTGTCGTTTTCCTCTATTTTGCACAAAGTAGTTTCATGGTTTAAGATTAACATCTGGCTGTATGGTTGTATGTTTATAGCTCATACCTCTAATTTAACCGATCTGGTTTTGGAATTTCAGTGCCCTCTGGGATTAGGAATGTTGTAAGATATACGTGGATATAGTGTTGTAGATGATCCCTCCTCTTGTCAATTAATGACCTGAACCACTAACTTGACACTGCTTCATTGTGCACTATGACATTTTTATCTAACTTCTTCGGAAAATGAGGAACTGATGTGATTCATCTTAATGCAAAAACTTATAAGATTCGACAAACCCCTGTTCAGCATTGAAATTGATGATAGCATTCCATGTTATTAATTATCAATGTGTCTAATATTTTGACCCACATCTATGTATATTTATATCAGAAAAACTTTATAATCATGGCAAGGAAACCAATGTGCCTACTTATAGATTACAATTACCAACACCATAATAAGATGCATCTATTTTCCAGGTTATCCTCTTAAAGTGGACCAAAACCATTTCTCTAATTGCTCATAGATTGCCAACACTTATGCATGTTTAAGAATGAGATAGTTAGCACAAGAACTATTTAGTTTCATGATAATCTATTACGGAAATACCATTAAGTAATGCACTGAGTTGAAGTGCACTGTGGTCAATGGATGACTATGGTTGGTGTAAAGTGAGTTGAAACGCATTGTGGTCAATGGATGATTATGGTGGTTGCAAAACCCCTCTTGAAATTTATGGTATTCATTATTGCCTCTTGGAATTTTATGGTATGTCTATTTTAAATCTTTGGAGTTGAAGTGCATTGTGGTCAATGGATGATTATGGTGGTTGCAAAGCCCCTTTTGAAATTTATGGTATGCATTATTGCCTCTTGGAATTTTATGGTACATCTATTTTAAACCTTTGGACTGTTTAGTTAACTTGTCCTTGACCAACATCAATGTTGCCAGCACAGCCTCTCCTCCTGAGCTAAGCCACTATCGAACCATCTTTGGACTGTGCCCCTTGAGATGTAGATGTACTACATTATCTTTGTTCCCACTATCAATCTAGACTACTCATCATGGTTATTTGCTAACGGATCCTCTTGAGGAACTTCCATTCCCTTCAGCTTACAATCACTAAAAGAGTACAGTAACAAATTTTGCATAAATGGCGGGGAATTTTTCCTAAATAACCAAATGCATGCAATGAGCACACAGAAAAGAAACATGAAATCACCATTTGCAGTTTCCAACTTTAAGGATAATATGATCTTTTAATTCCTCCTCTTCAATGTTAATCTGGATATTTTTTGCTCCCCTTGTTTATCTGTTGAGTGTTACGGGGTCCAACTCCAAGACACTACCAAACAGGAATTCTATTTTTGTGAAAAGCCCTGGTGCCTTAAATTCATTAGGAAGGTAAAGCATTCTAATCCAAACCAGAATTTTCAAAGCAGCTAACGTCAATGGGGTAAAATAATGAAAACCAAGAACACTATTTTTAAAGAACCATGGCTCCCCTAATAACAAAATTTCCAAGATCCTTAATCTCCAAATAAAAATATTGATAAAACCCTTACCTCTTATGCTCAAATGAACACCACCATGTAGTATACTCTCCCACGCAGACACTGAACATTTTTTCATTACCCAAGAAGGTACTATCAACCCCAGTCAGTGTTCTTGCATGTATATTGACAGATTTCTCAGAATTCAGGGACTTTTTAAATTGTAGAAAAATTTGATTCAAATTCTCCTAGAAAATTATCTAGTCTTTCCAGGCTGACACTGACCACCAGATGTTGCTCATGATACCTACTGCTAGGTGACAAAAAAATTGCAGAATTCACGGACTCTCAAAAATTGACATGCTGTTGATCAAAAAGCCCCAACTCTTTTTGCGCTTTCCTCTTACCAAACATTTGGTGTCTAGAGGGTTCCTGAGCAACCACCTCCTCTTGGGATACTAGAGGAGTTGTCATCGGATGGTCTAAATTTTTATCTGCTAAAATGCACCAGATTTCCCTCACAGACACCGTTCACCAGATTTTTCTGGTGTTTGTAGTTATTTAAGTTCTATATAATGTATATTCTTGATGTCAACTTCATTTGAAGTTAAGATATTTTTGTATGATATAGATATTATTAATTTACATTAGTTATTTGATAAATAAATAGATAATAATCTATATTATGAGAGGTCCAAATAAATGAAGCAAATACAAATGATGGCCCATTGAATAATTTAAAGCCATATCTATATAAACTTCAAACTTAGAAACATAACACATTCTTAATGCTTTAAGATTAAATCATTTCACACAAACCATAAACATCGTAATTCCATCAACTTTGTAGATGCAAGAACTAAAGAACATTCTCTAATGGTTGGATCAGAATTTCTCTAATGGTTGGATCAGAATTAGAACATTTAGGCTTCCACAATCCATAATCATAGTAGAAGTGTTGTTTCAGAGGTGTGATGCAAGGATTGTGTTCAATATTTCAGGTAGCCACTCCACCCACTCTCAAAGACCAAGGTCCAAAAATAAACAGATATGCTATTCCAATATTTTTTTTCTTCTCGAAATACAAGATTCTTGTTTTTCTTCTTGGAATACAAGATTCTTCTTTTGTGTTTGATACATCCCTACCTTTTTCTTATTACACCATTCAAAAAATGAGATTCTCAACAGAATAGCTCATCACACATGTTATCTGTTTATTGATAGATTCTTTAAATACAAGAAACCTTTCATCACTGATCAACAACCAACGAACAAATCACATAGCATATCAATATCTCTCCAGAAACAAAGATCTGAGAAGGTGTTTGGAAGGATCAGACAACATCATAATGTATTGATGATAATCACAAAATCATGAACCAGTTACTTTTCTCAAAATACATTTGTCCATGTACATGGAATATATTACATTTGTCCATAAATTTGTCTCCCATACAAAAAATTGTAATCATTGCGTGTTGGGGAAAAATAAAACATTAATAGGTTCTTCTTTAGTGAAAGAAACATGCTATGATAGACCCCAGAAAAATGATAACGACAACCCATTCACACAATGGGGATTTATATTGATGGTGATCAATGATTTCTGTTGCAGTGGATGGTGATTCTATGTCATATTTGGCATCTACATATGTGCTTAAAAATGCTCTGGACATTATATCAGTGGACATCTTTTCAGTATCTGCAGAGTGATTGATGGTAAAATGTTGAAATTGACAACTCCAATTTATTGCTTTCTTAAGAAGAGGTTTTAAATTGTCCTTCGGAACCTGATAGATGCCTTTCATCTGATTACATATCAACTCCAAGTTGGTGAAGACTTCAATATCATTGACATCATGTTGTTTTGCCTCTTTTAATCCTTCAAAAAGGGCAATGTAATATGCCTCATTGTTTGTCGTCATTCCAGGCACTTCTCTATTTCCATGAATTAAATGATTTGTTTCCATATTGTAAAGGACAAATTTAATAACTGCTCGACCTGGATTTGGAAAGCAAGACACTTCAATGCATAAATGCCACTTTTGCACCATTTTTTACACTTCAAAAACCTGAAAAACAAATAACAATAAATTCATGTTAAATAAGTAGACAATTATCTATTTCCTAATACTCAACATGTTTTTCAATCATATATAATTAAAAAAAGCAGATAACTTGTGTTCATTTACACTGCAACACTTTTAATACTGGCAACTATTCTGCAAAATATATTAACTGGAAAATCAAGAGTCATCCATCCGTGAATGAGAAAATCAAACATGTTTTAAAATGCCCACAACCATTAGTGTTATGCCAGAGAGACAAGTTTTTTTCGAACTAGATCGAAGAAAACTTAGCAAGTTATTCAACATATATATAAATATAAAACCTCTTTTATGCTTTTTTGAGGTCTAAAATATCAATCACTCAATAATGACAAAAATAAATAGCACAAAAGGATGCAAAAAAATTGGGATGCAAGCATTTCCTTTAAGATGTTGCTTCTTGCCTCATTCACTCTCAACAAGGCATTCCTTAAAGGAAAGATTCCTTTGAGAACATGAACAAATGCATTCCTTAAAGGAAAGATTCCAACAAACGATACATCTTCATTTTGTGTTTGTTTCTATCCACTCTCATATTGATACTGTATACTAACAACAGAGATATTGAAACTCACTGTATTTGTTTTGTTCATTGAAAATTGAAGACAATTTTTTTGATGAAGGGGTTTCTCACTATAAGACTTTGTTTGTAATGTTCAAAGCTAGTTTGTTTACATGAACTTGAACATTTGTACATTTTTAAACAAAGTATTGCCTGCTTTGCTTCAAGTAAAATGGTAAATGAAAATGGAACAGAAGCACATCCATTGTTTACCTTTAATGTTTTGGAGTAATGGAGGACTACTGTTCACTGAGATTCCCTATTTCAATAAGTACCTTCTCTTCATCTCAAAAAGGACTTGTAAATTTCAATAAAAATCTGTAGTTGTAAAGCATAATAAAAAGTTGTCCACTGATTTCAGGTTGTGGGAGCTAAGTTGCTGCTATTCAGCGGTGCCAAACAATAAATAAATACAAAATACTAACTACAAATTGATAAAACAAATTTGTAGATATCTCTTTTTCTGCTTGATATTTTTGTTAGCAGTTTCAATAAAGTTGATAACGTGGAGATCTGTTGCTCTGCTTCTCTATTTTTTATGGGTTTTCTCATCGTTTTACAACAGCACAAACAAATTACAAATATTGATGCGGTACTTGATAGAATGAGAGCTCTCCTTTGCCATCATGACTCAAACTCAAATCAGATACATCCATATTCATAGCTTCCTTTATTAGCTTATTGTATTTGCTTCGACTATAAATGACTATTCTCAATATAAGGTACTGGTCTTGACATCTTCTCAGAGAAGGTCCCAAAAGGGTTTATCCGGGCTCAGATTATGTCTTGGTCTTCACTGAGAAAACTAGCTCTGCTCATATAAAGTCACAAACTTATCTTCCTTTCTCTTGAGGGGAATAATGAAAACCATTATGATCATTGTGAGAGGAGGTCTACTTCATTTAGCCATGAAGGGCTTTTACGTTCTCCAGGAGTGGGCATCTTGGTCTTGATATCTTCTCAGACAAGGTCCCAAAAGGGGTTATCTGTGCTCAGATTATGCCCTAGTCTTAACTGAGAAAACCAACTCTGCTCATTTAAGGTCCCAAAGTTATCTTCCTTTCTCTTGAGAGGAACAATGAAAACCATTATCATCATTGTGAGAGGAGGTCTGCTCCATTTAGCCATGAAGGGCTTTTAGCTCTCCAAGGGTGGGCAAGTGATCACATTTGGATACAAATCCAAATCTCTGTAATTTATGTTTAAGTAATTTTATTATTACAAATACAAAAAGGACAGGACCTTATCTGAGCAGAGCTTTACCTACCATATCTTCCGCAGAGCTTTACCTACTCATCGTGTCTTAGGGTTTACTCAGCTTCTGCTCTTTTTCCTAAAAAATTGTGATTCTATTTATACTTAGGAAATGATCCAATTTTACTTCTAACTATGAAGGTTGGAAAGATATCTTGGAGGTTGGGGGTTATTATGATGGTTCCTTTTTCATGATTCCACAATGCTCCATGGAGTTTTTGGGTCTCCAAATCGACCCAAAGCCTCAGAAAATTGTGAAACATACATATTGATTGGAACCGTGAAATTATATTTTGCTGAATCTTGGTAATGGTTTCAGAAGGCATACACAGTGAGATACCTGTACAGGTATGGCAAGGCACGCATAGGCAGATTAGTGAATTATTACCACTCACCTCAAGTCCTTGGATTTGTTGGGTCCTTTTGGGGAGGTGGTTAGGAGAATGCCTCGGGTCATTGGGATCACTGTAAACGAAATTGTGAATGTGTAGACCTGATCGTGGAAAATTTGTCAGCTGCCAAATTGGAACTTCCAAACCACAATGAGAGAGTAGGTGATTAATAAAAATGAAGTTATGTTTGAGCTCTCAGCGTTTATTTGAGAAAGAAACTCCCTGCTTTTCCAACTCAAAACCAAATTTAGTTGTTTCTCTGAAAACTCGATTTTAAGCTGCAAAAGCTTCCCATTTTTGTAGTTGTAAATTAGGTGAACGTTCAGTCATTGAAACAAATTGAACCAATTCCATAATTCCCAAGTGTTCGTGGGATATGGCCACTAAGTTGAGAATCGTCAACTCTCTGGGTATTTGCCCGTCGAGAAGGTTCATAGATAAGTCCAGAAATTCCAGTAGGGTTAAATTCCCAAGTGTTCGCGAGATATGGCCATTGAGTCTATTGGCTGAAAGGTTCAAATCTCTGAGACAATTCAGAAATCCTATTTCAGAAAGAATCTGCCCACTTAGCCGATTTCCTGAAAGATCCAGAAAAGCTTGTGTTGAAAAGAAATAATCATAAAAAAGCAGCGTTCCTTTGAAATTCAATATGATTTTATCGCTCCACAGAGTCTCTGGCACATGTTGCAGAGATGATGACGAAGCAGGTTAGCAAGCTGGCTTTGGTCTATATGGTATGGATCGCCTTCGCGCTATTGTTCATCGGAAAAGCAGGTAATATTTTTGATATATAATTAGGCTTCTTCCAACGAGCCCTCAAGATTCTGGAGAAATTACCCCGACAGCGGAGTGAAATTGCTGGGGATCAGAAGAATACCTCGTTCCGCGGGAGCTGCTAAGTGCTGCAGAGTGGGAAGAAGCGCGAGAGCGGGAGAGCGCCGGGTCGAAGAGTAACGCGGGTGAGTAATCCGACACCGGCCATAATACTCCAGCTCATCCCCGATCCAATCGGTCAGCGCCTGCAAGACGATTTTTTTGTGAGAGCTTCAATCGGAAATGTAAATGTCAGGACTGTCAGGGCACGGTGGCGGAGAAAGAGGGTGGCGGAGTTGTGGGATAGTGGCGGAGGGAAGAGAGGTTTCCGGTGGCCAGAGCCGGACAATTTTCTGGCCCGCGACTGAAACCGGGCCATTCTACAGCCTCGGTAGACTACTCCTTTTGAGTATATTGGTTTCCCACGTGCTTTCCCCGTAGACTCTGTGTGTATCTGTTGACTACTTCACTGTAACTAGCATTACCCTCGCCTCAGCCATCACTTCAAAAATGAAAGTAACTCCGGAGATCAGAGTCTTTGGCATATTGTCGTTTTCGGAGGCGAGAGGCTTTATAGGGCGGGATTGATTTTCTGTGGGTGTCTGTCTTATCGATTACCATCTCTTTCTTTACCTGGCCGCTCCTTACCTAACCAATATCCGCTACATCTGCTGTTGACATAATATTTAAGAATCGATAATTCCTGCTTTTCTATGCTCTGCTCCTTCTGCAACAATTTCCTAGGTTTTTATTATACTTTTCCAATCATAGTCCCCAACTGAATCACCAGAGAGTAAATGGTTTGCGAGGCCACTGTGCCTGGTTCAGCTTCGAGGTTCGATACGATTGGAGTTCCTTTCCAGCAAAATGCAGATTATGGATTCCTTCTCTGTTCATGGCAGGAGATTGTTGGAAGATAGGACGATGTTGCAGTCATCCGCTCCCATCAGCGCGCCAGTGGAGGGTCAAGAGGGATTAAGGGACATTCCTTATATAGTTACCACGAAGTACGTTCTAATCTTACCTATCATAGTTTCGGCCTTGTTCTGCTCCCTCCTATGCGCCTTGGTGGTGAGTGCCCTCATCCTCTGCAGACTGCTCTGTAGACGATGGCGAGTGGTGTCCGAGCCATCACTCCATGACGATGTCGAAAGAACTCAGACTGCCATCAAGAAAATAGATGTTAAAGCATTGCCGCTAACGAGGTACTACATGGACTCGCCCTTCGCAGGCAAGGATTGTCCTATTTGCTTGGCAGAATTCACGGACGGAGAAAAGGTGAGGATATTACCAGAATGCTCTCACATTTTTTCCATGTGGATTGCATAGACAGATGGCTGCTTTCAAATCCCTCTTGTCCTTCATGTCGACACTCCCTTTGCATCAGCCATCGCTCGGCCAGTAGCCGAGCCCGCAGACATGCCCCAGATGCAACTTAATGAGGGAAATGAGAGTATTGAAGCGAATCATGTTGTTCAGTCTTTCCATATTTTGGGTGGTGGGTCGACATTGGTGCTTCTTAACATCTGGATTCCATTGAATGAAGCCAAATGGAAACAGGTGATGCGGTTGCAGATACCAGAAGACCGTTATTGCAAATACTACAGGGGTTTTTGAGGGGCCATTAAGCGATTGGATGTAGTATTGAAACTTAATAAAGCTGTAGGCACAGCAATGTTCTATGTGATTGGAGAAGATCGAGGCGTAGTCTTTGTAAATGTAAAATTGTTGTTAATGATAAAGCCTGATGAGCTTAAACTACGTAACATTTCAGATGAATTTCAAAATTATCTGTCCAAACCATTTTTTCTTCCAATTTGGGTGAAGTTAGGGAGTGAATGTTTGAACACTCCGCATCGAAGAGGAGAAATAATTAAAATGAATGAATCAAGCTATCCTGATGGTTCCGCACGTTAACTTATGAATGGTGACCAGATGTGCTAATTGTCTATTTAAGATTCCAACTTCCACTTATAGTAGTAATACCAGTTTTCCGGCAAGCAAATGAAAGTAACGTTATTGAAACTCTAATACAAAGAAAGAAGGATACAATTTGACTGGCAGATTGCTTGTTAGATTTTCCCCATAAATATAGTTAAAAAATTTGCAGAATAATCAAAATCCTTTGTCAATGCGATCTACTTTTTCACTGTCCATCAAATTAAACAAGCTATGAAAGCAAAAAGTAAACGATCAAACTATTAGACTGTTATGATGGTAAAACAGAAGGGGGGGTTGTTTTTTCAATTTTTTCAGAATTTCAATTTTATGCTTCAAATTTTAAAAAATAAAAATCATTATAAATTTTAAATTCTAAAATAAAAAATAATTTTAATTATGGATATTTTAGGGAAGAAAATGTTTTTTAATTTTAATTAATAATTTAAATTTGATCAATTATTTAAATCCAAAATATCTTAATAATTATTTAAATCCAAAATATCTTAATAATTGTTTAATTTTTTTTTAAATTTAGATAGAGTAATATATTCTTATTTTACTATTATTTTAAAGAATGAGTTTTTAACCTCTTCATATAGTTTATCTTGAATTGCATCTAATTTTGGTTTAATTTAGAATTTGCATCTAATTTTGTCTTAATTTAGAATGGTGTAGTTTAACTATGAGATATTTTTATTTTTTAAGGAATTTAGTGATAATTTTTTTTAGGAAGCTGGTGAATTTAAGCGGTTTAAAATATGATTTTAAATGTATAGAAAGATTGAACACCATGAATGTTCTCCAAGCTCTCTGACCTCAACAACCATTCTCTACAAGTTAAATTGATATTTTGCATATATTAGCAATTCTTCCTTTTTAACAGGTTTTAGTAGTGTTCCTCTATTTTTATTTGCTTGTTTAAGTTTGGCTAAACTGCAGTTAGTTTCATCTTTTTTCTTTTAAGCCGCTTTCACTTAGCTCCCTTACCTGTTTTTCCGCAATAGAACTAGTGTCCGTGACCACGACTTAAGACTTTGGGCGCTTAAGCCTTTTGAGCACTACGCGACCTAATTACGTTGGTTAACAACTCTTTTTCCATTAGTCTCACTTCTACGCGAAGCGACCAAACATCATCCTAAAGGCCAAAAATCCTTTGTTTCTATGCGAAACAATTTAAAGAGTTGGCGCTTAGCCGTTCTTGAAGCCTCCGTGGCTCTTCGCATCTTCGTGCCCCAGTGGCTCTTTGTATCTTCGTGCCCTTGGTCTCTACCTATGGCATAGGGCCATGGGCAGATGATTAGTTGGTAGTTGTTAGCCTCTCGGCGCATTCATTTATGTGGACTATAATAACCCATTGGGGTCTGACTTCTGGGTTTAAATGTTTGTGGTGATTGCCCAATGCCCATTTCGTTGGTTGTGGCCCTGTCTTCGTGGCCTAATGCCTTCTGTTGAATGCGTTCTGCTAAGTTCAGTTAACAATTTCGTCATGATAATGCCTGCGGGATGACTTGTCCTATGGGGTCCTCCTTATAGCTCTTTGATTGGTTGCCATCCACCAATTGTCGTGCCTTTGTGTCTTGATGCCCCTGTCTCCCAATGCTTTTGCTTAGTTCACACCAACCACTAGGGCGATGTCACAATGATATAACTCCTACCATGCGTTGATCTATGAGTGGTGACATGTGTCACCCAAAGGCAGGCCATTAGGGTGCCCAAAAATGCCAAAATTGATTTCGACGTGTCCACCTATTGGTTGTGCTGACATCACCTTCCTCCTTCATCTAGACCAATCACATGTTGCCGCCTCTCCTACTAGAGGAGAGAGAAAGGGGGTCGTAGAGACCTGTTCCATAAGTCATTTCTTTTTTAATTGGTTCTCGGTTTTACTAACCATTTCCTTTATTTTTCATAGATTTCCATCACGTAAATGCCTTATTGCGCTTCCAATTTATTTTCCCTTCATGCTAGCCCTTAATGGGTTGAGTTATCGAAGTGGGCCTGTCCACTCAAATCACATTGGTCGGTTCTCTACTATCTTGCCCTGACGTGTGCTGCCCAACGCATTTGTTTTGTGTGCCAAAACTATATTGCCAAAGTAACTCCACCAAGGTACTATGTAACAACCCCGAAATAAAAGCATGTAATTAATCATGTGATTTATAATCAACACACAATTTATCAACTTATTAACATCAATTGCAAAAATATGAGTAGCGATAACTTACCTATGGCGATGATGTTTCTTAGTTGTGATTTTAGGGTTGAACACTAGTTGAATTCTGCTAATGGCAAGAAAGTCTTGGGGATGACTCTCCACCCAACTGTAGGCTCAATTGCACAAAATCTTGCTACAACTGGCCACCCCGAGCCCTTAATCAATGTAACACTGCCAAGGATCTGTTTTCTCACAACATTATTCTCCCAAGAGAATGAATGATGGAATGATGGAATCATGGAATGCCTCTCATATTCCCCCCCGTCTATTAAATAGACAAAACATTGAAAGGGCAACCAGATGCACAAACTCCATGTGTCAACATGCAACTTTACTGCTTTCTTGTTTTATTCTTTTGTTTTTATTTTTTGATAGCCTTACTAATTTTTACAGCTTTCTTGTTTTATTTCTTATTTATATTTATTTTAGAGCATGTAATTAAATTATTTTATTATTATTTATTATTTATTTACTATTACTATTTTTTTATTTATTGTTTATTATTTATTTATATTATATTATATTATTTATTATTTATTATTTTTATTACTTATTATTTAATATTTATTATTATTAAGGGAAATTGCATACTCCCCCACTTTAAGGAACTTCATCCCAACGTTAAGTTTTTATTATTTATGATTTATTAAGGGACATTACATTTATTTTGTTATTTATTACTTCATGTAACAATCCTGGCACCCTCTACTGAACTAGTATAACCAACAGACATCGAAAGTTTCACAACACCCAGGAAATCCCAAGGAATCTCTCTCTTTTTCCCACTTTCCGAATCAGGCATAAGCCTCCCACTTTCGGAATCAGACATAAGCCTCCTTGGTCTGTATCCTAGTCCAAGACTGGCCTCAAGGCTCGCGCCTGACTTAGACTTCATTTGCCCCCAAGGCCCCAAGGCAGGCATCCGGTATAGTGCTTAATGTTGCCGGGCATCTCGCAAGGTTGGCTCACTCCCTCCACAACTTACTAAGGTGCACAATCCCAGGCATCAAAGTCCGTACATCCCCACTAGAATTCAACATCCCAATACAATACTAGGAACCTAGCCCAGAACATTAGGCACTTGGCCTCCTTAAGATGGTCCCATAGCCCTTCAAGAGCCACACAAGATAAAGGAACCATTGGCATATGTAGTGTTGATTGAATTTGTCCCCGGCCCATATGGTGTTACTTATTCTCCCTTGTGCATATGGGCTCGCATGAGATCATCAAATAAACGGGTCCTCTTAGCCCATTTGTGGAGTCTTTTCAATCATCACACCTCAACATGCAACCAATGCATTAGCTATACCATCATAGTATCATTGAAAATAATCCACATGCCAAGTCTTGCATGTCCTCATGAGAGCATAACATCATTGTTAATCACCACATTCTCATGTTATAAAATCTGCTTGTAATTACCACATGCTTTACTTCAAAATATCCTCATAAGTTACAACATCAACATATGAACATCAAAGACATGTCATCACATAATAAATGAACCACATGTCAGTATACCTCAATATAACATCATAACCCGTATGCATATCATATTCATCATGAGCAATCAACGTCATTATCATGATAAATAAATAAATAAGAACCACATATAAATCATTACCCCCTCATCCGAACTATATCTGTTTACCACATAGCATCTCATTATGAAACATCCTTAATATGAGAATCATCTCAATACATATCAAATATAGAACAACAATACACTTTAAGCATTATTATCATGAATTGATTTCATTTACTTATATAAACAATGAATATTAACTATGAATTAAGATTATTCTACATCCCTCTAAGATCTATGTTATCTCATGACTGCTATTATTGTCATGCTTTCATCAAGGTACCAATTACTTTTCAATAATCATTTGATTTATAATCAACGAGAAATTTAACAACTAGTTAACATTAAATTACGAAAATATGAGTGAAGAGAGAGACAACTTACTTGTGGAATGCTAGATGAATTTTTGCTACCTGCAACAAAATCTTGGGGATGACTCTCCACCCAACCGTAGGCTGAGTTGCACAAAATCTTGCTACAACTAGCCACCCCAGAGCCCTCAATCAACGTACTACTGCGAGTGTATCCTTTGTCTCACAACACTATTCTCCCAAGAGAATGGATGATGGAAGCATGGAATGCCTCTCATTTTCCTCCCCATCTATTAAATAGAGCAAACATTGGAAGGGGAACCACATGCACACACTCCATGTGTCAACATGCAACTTTACTGCTTTCCTGTTTTATTCTTTTGTTTTTACTTTTTGATAGCTTTACTGATTTTTACTGCTTTCTTGTTTTATTTCTTATTTATATTTATTTGGAGCATGTAATTAAATATTATATTATTATTATTTTTTTGCTATTACTATTTTTATTATGTTATTATTTATTTAATATTATATTATATTATTTTTTTTGCTTATTATTTTTATATTTATTATTTTTATTTTAAGGAAGATTACATACTGCCTTCGGGTGGGCTCCACCTGCTCTTTTCATGCTAGTGACTTAGACCTATTCATAAAAAAGGATTATGTGAGGGTAATGTTATCGGGCTTCATTCGACCAACTAGGTTGTGAGGCAGGCTCTTCCTACCAAATAGAAATGCTTCATGTTGTTGTTGTGGATTCCATGTGAGCCCAGTCCATCGTTTGGTCACTCCGCTGCTAGTTTTGGCACTTGTTCCAACTTTGGTTATGCATCAAAGCTCATCCAACGTCCTCTAACTTTGTTATCTTGATTTTGGGATCACTAACATTGACTGGCTCTAGCTCTCAATCTAGGAGGCCATTTTCAGACTTCCACACACTGTTGGAAATTTATTTTTAAAGCTAAGTTCCTCTAAGTGAGTTTAACTTGGATATGAGATGATATGTTGCTCCAGACCTGGCTCAAAAGCCTCTAGACCATTCTGGCTACCTTTACTACTCTTTGTTATTTCCTTTACTAGTTGCAATGCTTTTTCCTTTGCCTTTTCTTTGCCTATGCCACCTTTTCCATTAGCCTTTCTTTTTCTTGTGCCATCTCTGTTATTTCCTTTTCCATAAATTTGTTGTCATTATGGCACAGGTTTGGAGCTATGACACAAGTGTTGTCCTTGATGGCAACTCTCCTTGGTAACAGATCTCAGTTCAGGCACTCAGAAAGAAGAAAGACATATACGCAGGTTCATTGAGACAAAGACGCGTATACACGCGGGTTATACATTACAAAAGCGTGTATATGTTGGGGATCATACTTTTGTTCCATGATAGTTAGTTCTTGGGAATTAAACCTATGTTTTGGACCATGGCGTCTCGTCAGAAGTTTTGATCCCTAGTTTTGGGTTCATGGTATTGAAATATTATGGTTTTGGACCATGGTATTGAGGAAGGCCTAAGACTATAAAAGAGGGAGGAGATCATGTGGCAAAGAATGATCTGAATTATTATTGAAGATCTGATAAAGTGCTAGAGCTGGTATATTGGTAATTGAGTTATGATGCAGATCTAGATCTGAATGAAGGAGGAACCTTAGCACAAAAGGAAGGATAAGTTCTATTCATGGGTCATAATCTTTAAGCTTGAATCATAGTATCTTTGTATGATTTTGATCTGCTAGATGTGGCGCTTGCTTGATCTATAAGTTTGATAATCTGGGTTAATTAGTGATTGAATATCTGAAAGAGTGAATTATCCTTTATAGATCTGTACGCAGGTTCAGTGAAGCGAAGGCGCGTATACACGCAGGTTCAGTTAAGTCAGAACGCGCATACGCAGGTTGTTTCATATGCAGAAGCGTATGCACGCATGTTTCAGGCTGATAAAGTAGCACATATGTTTTAAACTGTGATCTTGCTGCTTCTGTTCATTGCTGCTGTGTTCTGGGTTCTATTTTGGTGTGTGGTTTCTGGTACTGTGTTTTGGGTACAGCTGTCAAAGAGATATCTACTTGATTCAGATATAATTGGTGAAAGGTGATTGGTTGATGGAGAAATTCTTAATGATTGATTGATGTTCATGGATCCAGTCTGAAAATTTATGAAACGTGGTCCCTGGAAGAAAGAGAAGGTTGTAGCCTTCTGTAGGCCAGCACCTACGTACTAGTATCTTGTCTAGTACAAGAGCTAAAGGGAGTTGTAGCTCTCTGCAGGTTGCAGCATGCGTACTGGTAAAGGATTGCACTAGTACATTGTAAAAGAAGTTTTTAATTAAAGAAAGATATAGACGAATTGTAGCAGGTGGTTTTCACCCACATTGGGTTTCCACCTTATATCTTGTGTTATTGTGTGTGATTGTCTTTCTACTCTGTTCTACTGTCTCTGGTTACTAGTTATTTGATTCTGCATCACAGATTAACAATCATCATCAGAAAGATAAAGTAAATTAAAAGTTTGCTTTATATACGCGGGTTTCTTTCTGCATAGTTGCGTATATACGCGGGTTTAACTAATTGAAGTAGCGTATACAAAGTGTTTTTGAAAAGGAATATTTGACTTGATAATACTGATTCACCCCCCCTCTCAGTATTATTTCCAACAATTGGTATTAGAGCAGGTCCTTCTGAAGAAGCTTGATCGCTTGAAGGAAGATCTTTCATCATTCACAACTACGAGAGGGAAGCATCAATCAGATCACCGGTTTTTTATGGAACAAACTTCGTATACTAGAAGGTTAGAGTTACTGCCTATCTTCAATCTCTGGGTACTGAAGTCTGGGATATCATAGATACAGGTTATACTTTTCCATCATCGACTCCCACAGATCTGGCTGAGAAGAAGAAATATGAAACGAATGCAAAGGCAGTCAATACTCTATTGGGATGTCTATCATAATCTGAATTTGTCAAAGTCATGCAGTATAAATCCGCTAAGGAAATATGGGACAAGATTGTTCTGAGCTATGAAGGAGATGATCAGGTAAAACGAGCAAAACTTCAAACCCTCAGAATTCAGTATGAAAATCGCAGAATGTACAATGTTGAAAGTGTGGCTAACTATTTTATTCGTGTAGATGAGATTGTTAATTGTATGAAAAATTTGGGTGAAGAAGTAAAAGAGGCTGTTGTGGTTGAAAAAGTTCTAAGATCTTTGTCCCCTGGGTTTGAATCTAAAGTTTCTGCAATAGGAGAAAAGGAGAATCTTCAAAACCTTAAAATGTCACAGTTGCATGGGATTCTAACTGCTTATGAAATGAGGAAAGGAGGACCATCAGATAGGAGAGAAGATGCCTTCAAAGCTTCTAGCAAAGGAGATTACTATGAGTCTGGACACATATCAAAAGAAGAAGAAGAATCAAATTTTGTCAAAAATATTCAACGGGGCACTGGACGATTCCGAGGTAAGTTACGATTCAAATGCTTTGCTTGTGGAAGAGTAGGTCACTATGCTACCAAATGTCCTCACAAGGATAAGATTGACAAGGGAAAAGTACCTGTTAGATGGAACAAGAAACAGAATGCAAATAAGAAAAGCTATTACACTCATGAAGATAGTGATGGGCTCTCAAATAACGATGAAGATGAACGAGGTAATCACTGTAAATTTCTAATGGCTTTTGAAGATGATGATTACGTGGATGCTATAGATGTAGATGGCTTTTATGAAGAGATTTCTAGACTCAAAATATGTCTAGAAGAAAAGAATATGATCATTGATACTCTGCAATTTCAACTTGATGAAAAAAGAAAAATATCTTGAAAAGTTAGAATGTGAAATTGTTGGTCTTAGGAAAGAAATTGAGAAAACAAAGGCCCTTAATCTTAAATTTGTTAAAGGATCTGAAACTCTGGATGAGATTATCAGTGTACAACATTCCCCTCTAATCAAAAAAGGTCTGGGGTATAATGGAGAAGCATCTCAAGCTTCCACTTCCAAAAGTTATCTTGATGCAGCAAGGAGTGAACAAAGGCCTAATAGAAATCATCAGGTAAATCAGGGACAATCTTCCTCAAGGACGAAAAAAGACTATCAAGAAAATCGGCGGCATGCTACCTTAAGGACAAATAGAAGCTTCAACCAGCCACAGGTAAAATCTTCCCAATTCTCTTCAAGAATGGATGGCGGTAGAAACTACAATAGGTTAGACGATAGTCGCAGGAATTTCTTCAATGGCCAATGTTTCTCTTGCCATAATTTTGGTCACAAAGAAGCTCAATGTGTTGCCTATAAGACAATTATGACTAGAGAAGCTCAAAAACAAAGAAGTATGCCTGTAATCACGAAGAGGACCTATAACAACTTTTCGGCCCTTGAAAGTGAAATTGAATGTTCTATTTGTAATAATTTTGGTCATGAAGATTCTGAATGTAGGAGCAGGTTTTGGAAAACAACTTAGAAGGAGCAAACCTCAAATGCCAAAACATGGAAAATAAAGGAACCACAACCAGAAAGATGTGGGATAGATTTATATGCAGAAGGACAGGAAAATCAATGGTACATCGACAACGGATGTTTGAAGCATATGACGGGTGATAAAGAAAAACTTGAATCATATACTGCTTTAGAAAAGGGAAAGAAAGTTTATTTTGGAAATGATACCCCTGCAGCCATAAAAGGAAAAGGCATTTCTCAGTTGAAAGAAAAGGTCAAAGCTAGAAACGTTTTATATGTTGATGGCTTGAAGCATAATCTATTGAGTGTCAGTCAGATGTGTGATAATGGAACCGAGGTGATATTTCGATTAGATGGGTGTAGTGTTCGTGATCTTGATACAAGAGAAACAGTTATCAAAGGCAAAAGA
>APFE030261110.1:9651-79819 GCA_000404065.3 Pinus taeda | reverse complement strand
GCCTTGGTGATGCAGAAAGAATTTGAAATGTCTTTGCTTGGAGAACTGACATACTTTCTTGGATTGCAAATCCAACAAAATGAAGGTGGTATCTTCTTGTCTCAAACCAAGTGCCTCAAGCAGATTCTGAAGAAGTATGGCATGGAAGATGCAAAACCAGTGTGTACCCCCATGGTTACAGGATGCAGTCTTAGTGAAAATGATGAATCAGCAGCAGTACATCAGCCAACCTATAGATCTATGATTGGAAGTCTACTTTATTTGACAAGTACCTGACCAGACATCATGCATGCAGTAGGAATAGTTGGAAGATTTCAGGCTAATCCAAAAGAAACTCATCTTCAGGCAGTGAAGAGAATCTTTAAGTACCTTCAAGGAACTCAAAACTATAGCTTATGGTATCCTAGAGATACAGATCTCACACTTCATGCTTATACAAATGCAGATTGGGCTGGAAGTGTGGATGACAGGAAGAGCACAAGTGGTGGTGCATTCTTTATGGGTTCCAGATTAGTCTCCTGGTTCAACAAGAAACAGAGTTCGATTTCATTATCTACAGTTGAAGCGGAATATGTGGCAAGTGCATCTTGCTGCACTCAACTCCTTTGGATGATGTAGACCTTGTGGGATTTTCAAATCACTTGTACACCACCTATCTCCATCTTATGTGATAATACAAGTGCAATCAGCATTTTAAAAAATCCAGTCATGCATTCAAAGACCAAGCACATACCGATCAAGTATCACTTTCTCCGTGAACAAGTGTTGGAACAAAAGGTCAAATTGGAATATGTTCCTTCTAAGGAACAAGTGGCTGATATTCTCACCAAACCACTGCCTAGGGAAACTTTTGAATATCTCAGACAAAAGTTGGGAGTAGTTGATGTATCATCTTGCTGTTAAATCTTGCCAGTTTCAGAGAAAAATGGGTGTACGCGTGTTGCGTGAGGAGGATCCACGTACATACGCCAGTTGGTAGGCAGTAAGTCGTGTATATGGAGGATTGATGGATATTAGAAGTAACAGGTCCTGTTCGAAATTTGTCTGATATGGGTCTGACAGAGACCATCCGACACAGGTTCAAGGGGAGCAGATAATCTTCTACTAATGTATTATGTGCATTATCTTAGAAGCTTTTGGTTCTTAGCTGTTGTTGATTTTAGCTAGAACAGAGGTAGAGGGAGAACAGAAGGAAATCTTTGTTGCTGATCTGAATGGTGATTGACAATTGCTGCTGCTATCAGTTGTTGGTGACTTCCATAAGTCTTGTTTGAAATATTTCGTATCTATGTCATGTATCTTTTTCTTATATGGTGTCAAGGTCGTGTAACGGCCTATATTGGTTTCCCCACTATGCCTGTGATGAATATGTAATGTATTTGGTCATCATATGTAAATTTCTGATGTATTCCCACTTGGTTGGGTGGATGATCCCCACTTGGTTGGGTGATGGATGTATGTATTGAGTCTTTTGGTGATAGGAAGGTCTTTTATGATGCATAAGTCTTGGTTCTTCTTGAAGAACATCTTTTTGCAGATCTTGCCTACAGCCAGGGGGAGCATGGATGGCACAAGCATGACAAAGCTTTCAGCATGTACTCGGGGGGAACACAACCCTTTGCCCTTGATGTCAAAGGGGGAGAATGATCTTGAGGATGGCGTTTCCATCAAGTCCAAAGGGGGAGATTGTTGGCATTATGGCACATGTTTGGAGCTATGACACAGGTGTTGTCCTTGATGGCAACTCTCCTTGGTAATGGATCTTAGTTCAGGCACTCCGAAAGAAGAAAAAGACATATACGCAGGTTCATCGAGACAAAGACGTGTATACATGCGGGTTATACATTACAAAAGTGCGTATATGTTGGGGATCATACTTTTGGTCCATGATAGTTAGTTCTTGGGAATTGAACCTATGTTTTGGACCATGGCGTCTCGTCAGAAGCGTTGATCCCTAGTTTTGGGTTCATGGTATTGAAATGTTATGGTTTTGGACCATGGTATTAAGGAAGGCCTAAGACTATAAAAGAGGAAGGAGATCATGTGGCAAAGAATGATCTGAATTATTATTGAAGATCTGATAAAGTGCTAGAGCTGGTATATTGGTAATTGAGTTATGATGTAGATCTGGATCTGAATGAAGGAGGAACCTTAGCACAAAAGGAAGGATAAGTTCTATTCACGAGTCATAATATTTAAGCTTGAATCATAGTAGCTTTGTATGATTTTGATCTGCTAGATGTGGCACTTGCTTGATCTATAAGTCTGATAATATGGGTTAAATAGTGATTGAATATCTGAAAGAGTGAATTATCCTTTATAGATCTGTACGTAGGTTCAGTGAAGCGAAGGGGCGTATACACGCAGGTTCAGTGAAGTCAGAACGTGTATACACAGGTTGTTTCATATGTAGAAGCGTATGCATGCATGTTTCAGGCTGATAAAATAGCATATATGTTTTAAATTGTGATCTTGCTGCTTCTGTTCATTGCTGCTGTGTTCTGGGTTCTGTTTTGGTGTGTGGTCTCTGGTATTGTGTTTTGGGTATAGCTGTCAAAGAGATATCTACTTGATTCAGATCTAATTGGTGAAAGGTGATTGGTTGATGGAGAAATTCTTAATGATTGATTGATGTTCATGGATCCAGTCTGAAAATTTATGAAACATGGTCCCTGGAAGAAAGAGAAGGTTTGCTTCTGTAGGCCGACCTACGTATAGTTTCTTTGCTAGTAAAGAGCTTAAGGGGTTGTAGCTTCCTTCCAGAAAAGCTGGGGAGAATGAGATGGGTTGTGGTTCTGCAGTCGCAGCCTGCTACTGGTTAAAGGACTGCACCAGTATCATTTAAAGAATTTCTAATTAAAGAAAGATCGAACGAATTGTAGCAGGTGGTTTTCACCCACATTGGGTTTCCACCTTATATCTTGTGTTCTTGTGTGTGATTGTCTTTCTGCTCTGTTCTACTGTCTCTGGTTACTGGTTATTTTATTTTGCATCATAGATTAACAATCATCATCAGAAAGAGAAATTAAATTAAAAGTTTGCTTTATATACGCGGGTTTCTTTCTGCATGGTTGCATATATACGCGGGTTTAACTAATTGAAGTAGCGTATACAAATTTTCTTTGAAAAGGAATATTTGACTTGATAATACTGATTCACTCCCCCTCTCAGTATTATTTCCAACAAAATCTTTACCTCGACCATCAATAACAACATATTTACCAAGACAATTACTTTTCCATTACCTTTACCTTTACATTTCTTTGCTATTATCACCTTCACCATTTCCATTGCCTTTTCCTTTTCCTTTGTATTTCCATTGTCATTATCACATTTTCCATTTCCTTTTCCATCAATGACAACATATTTCCAACAATCCCCCACTTTGGCATTGATGGAAGCACCACAATCAAACAACACATCATTACCAATGATCAATACTTTTCTTTTGATACTTCTCCTTGTGCTTTGCCAATGATCATTTAACATTTTGTGTTTTATCAACAATACTTCTTCCCCTTTGAAAACAATGGAAAATATACAAACATGCTCCCCTTGTCAACAATCTTCCTCTGTCCTCTGATCTTGTATATGTGTCAACTGCTTCTTCTTATGCTGAAAACCTCAGGTACATCTCTCTATCATGTGAAGAAGATTGAGTTGAAGGGAAAGGAATATTTACTCCCAATCTTTTCCTCAAGCAAGCAAGAGGGATCTCTTGCTGAAACAACACATGCTTGTTCAACTGATTCATGAGAAAATTATTCTTATTAATGTGAGTCTCAGCAAGGATTATATTCATAACAGTGCCTACCTAGACACATACACCTAACCTCTAGAAAAAAATAACAACCTTTCCTATGCATTACACTATCAATTGTTAGCTGATGAAAAACAAAGTACAACACTTAGAAGTGCTTACTTGACAAACATAGAGGGACTCTCACCAATGCTTACCTAAAAAACTCACTTGTATTTCACTTGGAAGAATTCTAATGACGACAAACTCACCATGATACATTTGACTCATCAAGAAATAGTCATAGAAATCAACACTCATTTACCAACATTTGGGCATACAATTTCATATTGACAACATGAAAACCATACTCTTGCAAAGAGTCTAATGACTATAAATACCAATTGATAGTACCTGTGATACCATGTGATACCAATTACCAATCCGAATAACATGATGACAACCAATCCATCTTCATTACTCCCACACATAACAACCGCCATTAGCCTCTGTAGCACATAACTGATACCAATTAATGTTACCAATTTCCAATGCATAATTTGATACTCAAATATTGAATTGGATATACCTCCCTTGTGGCCATTCTTCCTCTTTGTATTAGTAATATGCAAACAATACTTGCATTAGCAGTAAATAGATAATCACCATTTATCTATCAATTTGATTTCAAAACGACATTCAATAATTCTCTTATCCTTTTATGCATTCCTTGCCATATTCCTTTTTTATCCTTGCATCTAACCTTTCTAGCTTCCCTTGAAGCCAACCTCTTCTATTCAATGAAGAGGAAAAAGGGATCTACTCCCCTTTAGTAGGTTATCTTCCCTTTTCTTCCACACTTGGACATGATTTGATTTCTTGTTTTGGTTTTCCTATCTGGGTGACTTTCTATAATTTTCTAAGCATATAGACTATTGGTCATTCTTCTTGTTAGCACTAATTAAAGTTAATTTTCAATTTACCTCTTGATCTTCTTTTTCATTGTATTTCTTTGGAGGAATTTCACAGTTGATGTTGCTTCTTTTGTCTGATTGGAGTCTCTGACTATTGCAGGATATATAATAGAGGTTACACATTGGAATTTAAGAGTGTGATGTGCAAATATTATGTTGATTATCTTCAAAGCCAAATATTTTTATGTGTTTACTCTATGCACCATTTGATCTGCCTTTCTTCGGGGCTTTAAATAGCTCCTGTGAAATTCTTTTGTTGGCTCTCAATTCTATTTGCAACATTCTAGAAAAATAATTTCCTACTAAATTTGCATGCAATTGTTTATGCCCTAAATTCCTCACTTGTAGCATTCAACTTTATTCAAGAACTGGACAAAATAATTATATTTCTTACTAAATCTTGTGCCTTTCAAATTTCATGGACTATAATTTTCTCTTTTAAGGAATTCGTGGTTGTGACTGAAATTGTGCATTCCACCTATCCTCCCACACCTTTGTTTTCCTTTTTGGACACATGGAGGAAAATTTACTTTCGTTATTACAACAAAATCACATAAGGGGTTGCATACCTTCGTTTTTACTTCTCGAAGTCCCTTTATTTTGTTGTGTTCTTTTCTTTTCCATTGCATCACTGCAGACCTTCTTTTAGGCAAAATTTTTGGGTCCCTTTAACATTGTTGTTGAGTCACCATCATCTTCAATTTCTATTTTGCACTGAGAGCAACAATCACTACTTTGATTATCTTTAAACACTTCAGAATTATCTGCATCATTCTAAATATTAAACACATGCTTAGTTAATGTCTTAGTCTCTTTTTCTAGGCTTGCATTTATCTCTGAATTTCTTAATCTCCTCAAGAGTTGATATGATATCTTTCTTCAAATAGATATTTTCTTCAAGATCTTCCAAATCAATAGAGGAGCAACTAGATTCACCAGTAATGTTTATTTCACTCTCAAAAGTTTGTTCTCTCGATGAATCCAGTGATTCTTTTGTTGATACATGAGATGTCCTTTCTTCTTTTCCACTAGAGGTGGACCCATTGTCTTCTTAACCAATCCCCAGATATGCTATTTCTATTAAGGTAGCTCAGTATTCACTACAACTTGATGAGCATATCTCACTTTCAACAGTACTTGCAGTTGAGAAATTTGAAGATAAATGGTCTATTGTTCTACAATAACAACAAAACAACAACTTACTTGTGGATCACAACTTATCTAGGTGTTGATCATCAACTTGGCCTATTGATATGGATGAATCATCATCTGATTCATGATTTCCAATGATATTTGAATGTTTGCTCGCTTCATCCTCCATGGAAAGCCCCTTGATACCACATGAAGTTTTCAAGTCTACTTCATAGATGGATTGAATTTTCCCCATATCTCCTTGAAAATTTTAAAACATATTACTTTTTCAATATCTAATGTAGACAACCCTCTCATGATTTTCTTCCTAGATTTGTTTATCAAACTTATCATTTTTTACACCATACTCCACAAATAGCCATACATCCAAATCAACAGATTGCAAGTAGATTGTAATCCTCACCTTCCAATTTGTATAATTTGAGCCATTAAAAAATGGAACTCCATCTAAGGTAATCTAGTCCAAGTTTTCCATGATCCTTGATTTTCTTGAAGGACACTGGCTCTGATACCAATTACTAGAAACAATGGAAACCAGGCACTACTAAGAGTGGGGGTGAATTAGTTGTGTGGCCAAATTATACAGTTCTTCACAATTTTCCCACTTTAATCCCTTTAACAATTATTGATGGATAAAAAATACAACTCAATCATGTATAAAATCATAAACATCAAGCACATGAGAAAAATATGCGCAAGACACCAATCATCTTTTTGTTACAAGTTCCAACTTGATTACATCATGGCTCCACAAGCTACCACTTGTAGTTTTATTAGTTGCTACTGAAAGGAACTTCAATCCTTTCTCGTTTATCATCGACCACTAAACGAGACTACTTCCCCTGCACGTTTAGCATTACTTACTAGAAGTAACCGCTGCCCATGATGATTTATCAGTATCTACTAAAAGGGAATGCTTACCCTGAACATTTACTAGCACTCACTAGAAGGAGCTCCTACCCTTGATATGCAAGATACCACTTGTTGGTCTTGTTGATCCATATTTCATCCATTTTCATATTAGAACTAAGAGACCACTTACATCACAAACAAATAAGTATGTTTACTTCAAATACTCACCAAATCCACCTTAAACACTTTGAACATGGTTTCTAAACAAATCACCAACATGTCCAACAAATTTTCATTATTGAACACAACAATTGTTGTAGCACTATGCTTTTCTCTCTAATGAAACCATCGACAACCCTCCATTGCTCTCGAATTTTGTTTCATACTACACAATATTTTAATTGAATTCCCATTCAACACAACAACCCTTGCAACAACCTGTTGCTTCTCACCACTACAGAAAACAACTTCAGCATACCAACACCTCGCTGCACCAAAATCTCTCTCTCAAAGATGATTGTGTACACTCTGCTTGATCAAGACTGATTTTATATAATTTTCTTGTTGCTAACTTTGGATTTACTTATTTTTTAAATTTTTGCATGAAGCCTTTTTTTTGCCTTTTTCCTAGTCATCACAATCATGTGGACATGTTATCCAATTTGTCTGGCCTCAACAACCATTCTCTACAAGTTAAACTGAGCTTTTCTGCATATTTTCACAATTTTCCTTTTTAACAGGTTTTAACAGTGTTCCTCTATTTTTATTTATGTATTCAATTTGGGCATAACTACCAAAACTATATGAAAGAGGGTGGAATGACCTATGAGTGAGTTTTTAAACCCAATGTTTCTGACTACAAAGTGAGTCCATCCTCAAGGGAACGCTAAATATTTCTTTTAAGCCAAAACTAAAACTATAGTTAAACTAGAAGTTTCGCATTTTTTCTTTTAAGCCCTTTTCGCTTGGCTCCCTTACCTGTTTTTCCACCATAGAACTAGTATTCGCGACACAAATTAATACTTTGGGTGCTTAAGCCCTTTGAGCCCTACACGAGCCAATTTTCTTTGTTAATATCGATTTTTCCATTGGTCTTCCTTCAACGTGAAGTGACCAAGCATCATCCCAAAGGCCAACGCTCCTTTGTTTCTACATGAAACAATCAAAGGAGCTGGTGCTTAGCCGCTCCCGGAGCCTTTGGAACTCTTTATATGTCTATGCCTTTGGTTTCCTCCTGTGGGATAGTGCCATGTGCGAACGCTTAGCCCATAACTCCCTTCCTCCCAACGTATTCATTTATGTGCACCACAATAACCCACTAGTGTCTAACCTTAGGCTTGATGTGTCTTTGTGAACCACCTGACACCCATTTCATTAGCTTCTGCTCTGTCTCCGTGGTTCGATGCCTTCTGTCTAGTGCCTTCTGCTAAATTCATTTAATGATCCCACTGAGGTAATTCTTGTGGGATAAGATATCTTGTGGGGTCCTCCTAACAACTCTTTGGTTGGACATCATCCACCAACTATTGTGCCTTCTCGTCCTAGCACTTTTGTTTAGTACACACCAACCATACCGTTCAACTCATAACAGTTAGATGACATCACCCCTGGCATGTGTTGACCTATGAATGCTGACACGGGTCACCTAAATACGGGCTATTTTGGTGCCCAAAGATAAAAAAGCATTACTTCCATGTGTCTATCTCCTATTGGTTGTGTTGAAATCGCCTTCCTCTGTCATATGGCCCAATCGCAAGCTACCACCTTTCCCACTAGAGGAGAGAGAAAGGGGTTCTTGGCGGCTTGTTCTACGAGTAATTTCTTTGTTAATTGGTTTCCAGGCTTATCACTCATTTCCTTTGATTTTCATAGATTTTTGTCGGGTCGAAGCCTTGCTCCACTACTGCTTTATTTTCCCTCCGGGCTAACCCTTAGTGGGCTGAGCTGTCAGAGTGGGCTCCTCTGCTCAAGTTTCATTGGTGGGCTCTCTACTACGGTCCCATAGCACACGTCGCCCAGTGGATTTATTTTGTGCGCCAAAACTATAACGCTAAGTAACTCCGTCAAGGAGCTTCTTCTGGGTGGGCTCCACCTGCGCTTTGCATCCCAGTCGCTTAGACCTGTGTGTCAAAAAGGATATCACCTAGGTAATTTCATCATGCTTCCTTTGCCAGGATAGATTGTCAGGTGGGCGATGCCTACTCAATAGAAATGCTTCCCACTGCTAATATTTCTTCCATGTGATCCTCGTCAATCATTTGGCTGCTTTGCAACTAGGTTTGGCACTTGCCCTAACTTTGGTTGCATGCCAAAGCTCATCCAACCTCCTTAAATTTTTTTATAGACTTGATCTTGGGGTCACCAACTTTGAGTCGCTCTATGTCTTGATCCAGGAGACCATTTTCAAACTTCCACACATCGTTGCAAATTTCTTTTAGAGCTATACCCATATGAGTGGTTTCACCTACATGTGAGATTATTTTGTACTCCGGAACTATATCCAAAGACTCTAAACCATTTCGAAGACCTTTGCCACTCTTTATTATTTCCTTTACGAGTTGCAATTCTTTTTCCTTTGCATTTACTTTGCCTGTGCCACCGTTTCCATTTCCTTTTCTTTTGCCCGTGCAACCTTTTCTATTGCCTATGCCACCTTTTCCATTTCCTTTTCTTTTGCCCGTGCAACCTCTGCTATTGTCTTAGCCATAAATCCTTACCTTGGCCACCAATGACAACATATTTACCATTGCAGTTACCATGCCATTCCCATTGTCTTTGCCTTTGCCTTTGCATTTGCTTTGCCATTTCGTTTGCCTTTGCATTTTGATTTTCATTATCACCTTTTCCATTGCCTTTGCCATCAATAACAACACTTTTTCCAACATATATTACTGTTATTTTGGTGTTGATTAGATTTAGTTGGTTTGTGATATTTTATTCAACTAGATGCTTCCTACATTGATGTGTGGTTTAGATGTTTGTTCAACTAGTAGATTGCGTGGTGAAAGTAGCTTGTTTATCTTGAGATAATATGCATGTATTTATATGTTTAGCATTATTTCGTGAATGGATAGAGAATGCTTTCATATTTTTAATTAAAGTGACCATCAGTGTATAAACAAAAATCGTGTATATGGAGAGGTGTTGACATAGTGGTAACCATGTATATGAATCATGGCATATGTGATTCTTGGCCTTGATAAGAAGTGATAGCATAAGTGATGGTATGACACTCTAACTTGACCATGTAATGAAGTAAACTATTAAATTTAATGGATCACTAATAGAAGTCAAGAACAAAAACAAATAATTAGATTAAATTTCAAAAGTCATTGTATGCGAGACCTCCTTATCTATGGGATAAGGGACTTGCATTATCTCACATATTTGACTGCTAAAGTCTACATATGTATACATACTCTACCCCTCTGAATTTCAACAATCAACCTATTACAAGGAGTCACATGTTCTTAGATAGTAGGCCCACTCAAGATGTATAAATATTGGTAAGACACTCTTCATTTAAAAATAAAAGATGTTGACATAAAACCAATATGACATACATCCTAAAGAGAGGTAGCCCAATGGTAATTGTGTATAAGTGCACTCACGATACATAGTTTTGCATCCTAACTAGGGACATTGCTATAGAGATGTTGGCTTAATGACAATGACAAATGTGGTTCTTGGCTTTGATTGGGGTGTAAATATAAGAATTAAAAACAACAAAGACCTATTGTTGTTTGCACCTACATTTTTTTGCACTTTGGTCTTAGTTTTCCTTGTGCTTTCTTATTAGAATGCCTTGATATTCATTAACAACTTTACCACCCTAACCCCTAGCAATCAAAATTAAGGTCATCATAAAAAGACATAAAATTGTTTTCCTTGCAAATGAAAATTAAAATAGAAAAATTACCTTTCAAATTTGAAATAAAAATCGTTTCATATTTTGTTCAATTCAAGAGTAAGGAAGATTTCCATTGTATGTTCTACATGTCATAGTTTGTATGGTTGTATTTATTTTAATATTCATTTTTCTATGTAACGTTACCAATTAGGATAAACATGAACAATAAGATTTTCCCCTTGTCATGAAAAAAAAGGAACACTTTTTTCATCAAATGAATCCTCTTATTTCTTATGGAGGAGAAATACTTCCGTTTGAATCATATCTCCGTCTTCTTGATTCCACTTATAGATCTTCTTATTACCTTCTCTAATTTTTTGCATTTATTATTTACTTAGCTTGCTTGGATTTATGAATAGTACTTATATATCCTCCACAATATGAACACACTATAATGAGATCTAAAAATTAAAATTGATTACTTGCAAGTTTGATTATTTTTATATAAATTAACTATTATTCAATTTAAATACTCTTTATTGACCCAAAAAAAAATATTATTTTTGTGTCTATTCTATATACGTTATAATCAATAATGCACATATGCATTAGTCACTAAAGCTACAATTCTCAAATAGAATAATAATATTTATAATTCTAAAAATTGTACATGTATAATTGGTATTTCAATGATATATATATATATTCCTTGCCTTTTAGAAAAGCCATTACAATTGCCTAAACGATGATACCTATAATATGTTATGATTCTTTTAGAAAAAATGTATATGTATAATGGGTTATTCCAATAATTTAAAAAAATACTATATTTTCCTTGCCATTAGGAAAACCATTACAATTTCCTAAACGATTATATGATACCTATATTGACTTATATTAGTAAATTATGGTAAATTAGTGTTGTATATGTGTTTGTTCAAGTATATGTGGAATTTTAGTCTCAAGGCATGATGCACAATTTGACACAATAGCAAATCCAATGTGTGAAGTAAATAAGAATATTTTTTTATAATTTTTTTAAACTTATTAATATTAGAAGACTAAAATGTGTGAAAACCGATTTGAATTAACAATAAATAGGTGCACTTTGAAGACATTCTTTGACACTAATTCAAATCCCGAGAAATATTATCATGTGAAAAAGTTACACTTAAAATTAAAATATAACTTTGTAATTGCTACCCTCATCCATCCCTTCACGAATGAGCAAAAGTCATTTCGGAGACTCGAGTGTTCGGGGACTTTGTCGTCCTCGGAGGCGACAGGCTTTATCGAGTGGGATTTTCTGTAGGCGCCTCCTCGCGCCCTTTACCCAACGGCTATGATTTCTTCCCTTACCTGCCCACCCTTTACCTACCCAATATCCTCTACTTTTGCAGTTGAACTAATATTTAAGAATCCAGAGTTCCTGCTTTCCTATCCTCTGTTCCTTCTGCAACAATTTTCCCGGCTTTTATCATATTTTTCCATTCATGGTCTCCAACTGAATCACCAGAGAGTGAGTGATTTGGGAGTTCACTGTGCCTGGACCGGCTTCGAGGTTCGACACGATTGGAGCTCCTTTCCCGGAAAATGCAGATTATGGATTCCTTCTCTGTTCATGGCAGGAGATTGTTGGAAGACAGGAATATATTGCAGTCCTCCGCTCCCATCGGTCCGCCAGCAGAGCGTCTGGAGGGATCAAGGGAAGTTCCCCATGTAGTTACGACGAAGTAAGTGTTAATCTTAGCTATCATCATTTCGGCCTTGTTCTGCTCCCTCCTATGCGCCTTGGTTGTAAGTGCCCTGATCCGCTGTAGACTACGCTGCAGACGATGGCACGTGGTGTCCGAGCCATCACTCCATGAGGATGTCGAAAGAACTCACACTGCCATCAAGAAAATAGATATCAAAGCATTGCCGGTAACGATGTGCTACATGCACTCGCCCTTCGCAGGTAATGATTGCCCCATTTGTTTGGCAGAATTCTTGGACGGAGAAAAGGTGAGGGTATTACCAGATTGCTCTCACAGTTTCCACTTGGATTGCATAGACAGATGGCTGCTTTCAAATCCCTCTTGTCCTTCATGCCGAAACTCTGTTCTCTGCATCCTGTTGAAGAAACCATCCGCCATCGCCCGACCAGCAGCCGAGCCCGTTGAAAGGGCCCAGATGCATCTTCATGACGGAAATGAGAGTATTGAAGCAAATCATGTTGTTCAGTCTCTCCATATTTTGGGCGATGTGTCGACATTGGCAGTTTCTTAATATCTGGATTCCATTCAATCAAGCCAAATGGAAACAGGTGATGTGGTCGCAGAGACCAGAAGCCCATGATTGGAAATAACACAGTAACTAGATCAAGCTGGAAGTACAGTGCTGTCATGCACGATTGGACAAGATCGAGGCGTACTCTATGTAGATGTAGAATTGTTAATGCTAAGCTGGATAAGCTTAAACAATGTAATATTTCACATGTATTTCAAAATTATTTGTTGAAACTGAATTTCTTCCACTTTGGGTGATTTCAGGGTGAGAATGTTTGAACACTCCCCATCGAAGAGGAGAAATAAATACAGATCAACTTATGAATTGCGACCCGATGTGCTAATAGTCGGTTTAAGATTCCAACTTCCACTAATGCTAGTAATACCAGTTTTCCGGCCTGCATACTAATGCAACCGTTATTAGGCCTTTTATACCACCAAACAGTGTTTGTCGATATGGTTTTAGTTGTTTTAAATGAGAGTTTTTATAAGGTTTTCCAAGTTTAAAGAAATTTATTGAAATTATAAATTTATTATATTTAAAAAATTTATTTTAAATAATACAAATAAAATTTTATTTTTCACTTCAAATGTTAAGTTCTTATTTTCACTTCAATTTTTTCAACTTACAGAAAAAAAAAGGAAAAAAAGAAACAAACAAGCCAACTCCCTTCCATTTTTCTGCCATCAAACTAAGCAAAGAAGCCATAAAAACCAGACCTAAACAATTCGACATTTATAAATACAGAAAGGCAGGTAGTTTTTACAAATTTTCCGGACTTCTAATTTTATAGTTCAAAGTTAAAAAAATAAAATTCAAAATCATTGTAATTTTTAATATTTCAAAATTAAAAAAATTATATTATACAAAATATTTGTAAATTATTAATTAACTCAGATATATTAAGATATTTTATTAATTTTTTAATTATTATAAATATGGCAAATTATTGAATCAAGAATATTTTAAATAATTGTTTTTTTTTAAATTTGATTAAATAATTGTTATATTACAAAATGATCGTTTTATTCCTTCATGATAATTTAAGGGAGGATTGACATCTTTATGATAACTTAGTTGGAATTGCATTTAAATTTGATTTGATTCAGTTGAATGTAGTTTTTTTTGTTAAATATTTTTGTTTGTTTGTTTAAATTTGATAATATCATAATTTTTAAAGAGTGAATTTAAGTTGTTTAAAATATATATTTTTAATGTATAACTAGATTCAACACCATGAAAAATTATTTAGGTGTTTGGTGTTTATAAATTACATAACTTAGATTTAAAATTCCAAATTATTAGGTTTATGGTAAAAACTTCTAATAATTCAAAAAAATCTTTAGCAATATTAAGGAGTTTATTGCCTTCCATATCATTTATATTTGTTCAACACATCACATATTCAATTACAACATGTTTTCAATGGAAGAAATAAAAAAAGATAACACATGGTATTTTTTCTTTATCTTTCATTTATCTTTTTTTCAATACCATTATTACAAAATAACATTAAATAATTTATTTATACATCATTTTATTTTTCAATATTATTGCTACAATTAAATTCATAGTAAAAATCTATTTAAAAATATACAAAACATTAAATAATCTATTTATACAAAAAACTAATCTTACATAACTATTTCCAAAAAATAAATATAAACTAATTGTAATTAAATTAACTTCCCACATGGGTTGATTACATTGCAAAAGTGGGGGAGGAGGGTGGTCTCAATCCCATCGCCCCACCAAGCCAAATTGCTGGGGGATGTGGAAGAAAACCCACATAACCAAGTTCTATTAACTCCTCACTCAAGGCTATCTCAGGCGAGCTAATCACTAGCCACCTAAACCCATTATTGATCACACAACTTGTATTGAATTCTAGTCACCCTACCAGGTTTGGAAAAGCTTGACTCATGCAACATCCACCTTCTTCCTCATGTCATTCACTCCTCTCCTCCTAACATTATTACTCCCATTCGAATTGTTTATTTTTTGGCTCTCTTTATTTGTAGCCTCCTCCAAAAACTTTAACAATCCTTTTCATAGGCACTTGTCAACCTACTTCTATGAGCCTTCACTAGGCCCAGTGCACTCACTCCCAAATCTTAGTGGTCGTGTTATAATTAGTATGCCCACTACCCCCATCTAGAGACTCAAGGGAACCTTGCATTTGGTGTAGTATGCATAGGGGGGATCATATGTGATACAAAGGGAGGTACCCAAGGGAATAATGTGATGTAATGGGCCATGGTTAATAAATAATAAAGTGGTTAACCAACATTATGCAATGGACCACAAATAGTTAGAGAATAATGTGATAAACCCATTGTATTGGATGTATGGTATTGAGGGACTCATCGTAATTACGCATGGTATTATATATATGAAGCATATATAGAGGCTAGAGACTCTCAATTGAGAAAGGTAAAGTATTACTGTATTGACAAGCATATGGCTTGTGGAGTGTTTTCCTTCCTTAAGGAGTGATTGTATGGTGTTTCCCTACCTCAAGGGTTTTGATTAATAAAATATTTTTTCTATCATCTCTTGTTTGATTTCTTGGGCATATTTTCCATTGTAATATATTTGTAGGTTATGGAACCTGCAAATATATTACAATGGAAAATATGCCCAAGAAATCAAACAAGAGATGATAGAAAAAAATTGTTTTATTAATCAAAGCCTTTGAGGTAAGTCAACACCATGCAATTAATCATTAAGGAAGGAGAACACTCCACAAGCCATATGCTTGTCAATACAATAATACTTGACCTCTCTCAACTGAGAGTCTCTAGCCTCTATATATGCTTCATACCTACAATACCATGCGTAATTACCACGAGTCTTTCAATATCATACATCCAATACAATCGCCTTATCACATTATTCTCTAACTACTTGTGGTCCCTTGCATAATATTGGTTAGTCGAATTATTATTTATTAACTATAGCCTATTATGGCACAATTTTCCCTTGGGTACCTCCCTTTATATCCCATATGATCCCCATAGTTATACTACATTTGACTTCCTAGCATACTCGCCTCACATTGTTATTTCCTTCTGCAAGTTGAATTGTAGCACATGAAATAATGTCTGAAGTTGGTTTCAATGCAAGGTTGTGGTTAATTCTTTTGGGCATTAGGCTTCCCCGTTGGGCATCTTTTTCATCTCTCATTTTCATTCCTGCTATGGTCTGGTTCTTGTTTATGTGCATGTTCATTTTACTAATGTTCATCTAACCATCCTTTTGGTTAGGTTCTCTTCGTACAATTCTTGTCTAGGTCTTGTGGAATTGATTTTATTCTTTGACTTAGCTCTTGTATACTTGTGCATCCTCTAGTTCATCCCTTCATCTAGCCTCAGACTTTCCCTACTTCTCCTTGCACACCCTCTCTGTGGTCTACCATATGCTTATGTCTTCTTATATCCTTTTCTTTATTTGACTTCCTGCCATCTAATTCTTTTTCCTCCTTATGTGGCTTCTCTCTCTTAGACACTTCCTTGTTCCCCTTTCTGTAGGAATTTATAGGGTAAGTTCCCTAGATAGAACACCAATGGACACTACTCACAAATAGATCACAGATTAGTACACCATTATTCTTAACGTGGTTAAAACCCTCAATGAGGCAAATGCTCCACGGCCTAAGCCAATATGACCACTTCAAGCAATTTATTAAAGTAAAAGAAAGAAAGGTTACATAAGCTTCTATCATGAATGGTCGCCTTACAAATGACCCTCCATGCTATTTAAATAGATATCATGGACCAATCGAGTGTTAAGCCACGAATCAAGTGTCATTAATACCGAGGAGAGAATGAACCGTCAGATCACTTCATGTCTAGAACATATCATGATCGTCAGATTGTAAGTTATGAAAGTACAAAGTAAAGAAACACACTTTACCTAACTCTACACTAGACCAAGTTATACTTAACTATTTTCTATGTGTTGGAATATCCTAACACCCCCCCTTAAGAACAACATAGGATAGGATTGAAGGACATACACATATGACACAATAGGAGAAGGAAGGAGGCATTATAGCCTATCCCCCCTAGTGAAAACCTCTTGAACTCCAACCATAAATCGAAGTTTAGTAAACTTCGCCTTTGTGAGAGCCTTTGTAAAGATGTCGACAACTTGATCATCCATTGAACAATATTGCACTTCAAGAAAATGGTCATGAATGAACTTTTTGATGAAGTGCATGTGTAGTTCAATGTGTTTGTTGTGCTTATGTTCGACTGTATGTTTTCATAGGTGAATGAAACTTTGATTATCACACCAAAGTGTAGTCGGATGTTGCTGCTGAAAGCCAAACTCTGATGGGATCTAAAGAAGCCACAGGGCTTCCTTACTAGCTTCTATAGCACCATAATAATCTTCTTTTGTTGAAGAAAGAGAAATGACACTTTTTTCTTGCAATCCCATGTAATAGGACCAAAAGAAAGAGTGAAGACATAACCTGCAGTAGACTTCCGATCATGAGGGTCACCAGCCCAATCAGAATCAGTGAAACCAACCAATAGGGGAGATGCTTCTGCACTGTAATGAATCCCAAATTGAAATGTACCTCGAACATAATGAATTATTATTTTAGTTGCTTTCCAATGACTTTCATGTGGATTTTTCATAAACTAAGCAATAAGGCCAACAACAAAGGAAAGGTCAGGATGGGTATGGGTCAGATACAAAAGTTTTCCTACAAGCTAAAGGTATAAGGTAGCATCAACTTCAAGGGAAGTACAAGTGACTAAAAGTTTGGCTCCAAAACGAAAGGGAGAAGGGGATGGCTTACAGTCTTCCATGTGAAAGTGGTGTAGAAAATCACAGGCATACTTGGACTGGGAAAGGGAAATACCTTCTTTGGATTGCAAGACTTAAAGACCAAGAAAATAATGCAGGTGTCCTAAGTCCGTCATTACAAACTTATTTTTAAGGATAGACTTCACATGGTATAAGGATGGGATCACTACCAGTAAGGATAATATCATCAACATAAAGAAAAATAATGATAAGAGAATTACCCACTTTCTTGGTGTAGACAGTATTGTTAAAATGACACCTAAAAAAGCAAGCATCTAAAAGAAATCTATCCATTTTGGCATACCAAGCTCAAGGGGCTTGCTTGAGACCATAAAGGGATTTCTTAAGCCAGCATACAAGGCTAGAGTCTGTTTGTATAAATCCAGGAGGTTGTTCCATATAGATTTCTTCATGCAAGTCCCCATGCAAGAAGGAGGATTTGACATCCATCTTATGGACTTCACATTTGAAAGAGGTAGCAAGGAAAATAACAAGGTAGATACATCTAATTTTGGAAAGAGGGGAGAAGGTTTTAGTATAGTCAATGTCTTCAACTTGTGAAAGACCCTTAGCAACAAGACGAGCTTTATGTTTATTAACTTTTCCATTTGGCCCAAACTTGGTTATGTAAGCCCATTTTCATCTAACAAATTTTCGTCCCTTTGGAAGAGGAACAAGGTCCCATGTATCATTTGTCAACATTGAATGATATTATTCATTCATAGCTACGTCCCAATCTGGATGGCCTGAAGCTTCTGTAAAGGTGTCAGGATCATAATTCACTGAAGCTTGAGCCAGTAAAGAAAAGGCTCTATCAAACTAAGAATTTGTGCGATGCTAATCTGTAGGATCACATGCAAGAGCACCTGCTGCATCCCGAGTAGCACAAACTCATTTTGGAAGCTGAGGAGCTAAAGGCGGATCCCAAGAAGGTGGGGGAGGATTTTCATCATCACTGTCATCATCTAAAGAAGAAATATTTTCAGACGTAGAAGGGATAGAGAGATGTGGCACAACTGTCGAACTAGGCTCGTAGGCTGATATATTTTCAACAAACTTACATCTTTTCTAATGATAACATTTTTAGATTTAGGTGGAAGAAGTCTATATCCTATTACATATTCAAAATATGCAACAAAATTACATTTTTCACTTTTATGTTCTAAGGCTTTATGTTTCTCATCTGGAATATGGGCCCATGCTTCACTTCCAAAAACACGAAAGTGACTTACATCTGGTTTAATTGAGCTCCTTGCTTCTTCTGGAGTGTTATTCTTTAAAACCTTAGTAGGAGTGCGATTTACTATGTAATTTTCAGAGTTAATTGCTACCGCCCAAAAATGAATACTAAGTCCTTTAGATTGAAGCATACAATTAGTCATTTCCTTTAAGGTGCAATTCTTCCTTTCAGCTACACCATTTTTTTGTGGATTATATGGAACAGTATGTTGTGCAAAGCTTGATGAATTTGTTGTTAACATATTCTTCACCATTATCATATCTTAGCTTAATAATTTGATGTCCAGATTGTTTCTCAATAAAGGTCCTAAGGCCAAGAACATGTTAAAGACTTCACTCTTGAGTTTTAAGAAGTATACCTAAGTGCGTATGGAGATATCATCAATTAAAGTTAAGAAATACTTGTAGCCAAAGAATGAAACAACTATAAGTGGACAACATATATCACTATGCCCAAGCTATAAAGGGGCTGAGGCGGCCCAAGAGGTAGGTTTTTCAAAACTATCCCGATGATGTTTTCCAAATACATAGCCAGAACAAACACCATCTCTGCAAGATACCATAGGAAGTCATGTCACCATATTTTCTTTACATATATTTTGAAGGGAGTGATAGTTTAAGTGACCAAAGTGTTCATGCCAAAGTTTACTCACTTCATCATAATGAGCAACAAATACCAAGGGAAGAATCGATGGCCCAAAATTGTTAAACTTATAAAACCTTGTAGAATCATGAGAAATGCCAGTAGCTAAAATATGTCTAGGATCTCTAGGTCCTTAATTACAACATCATGAGGTGAAAATTAAATGATTTACCTTCACATGAGTGAGTTATTTGATATACAGATAGAAGGTTGCGGGATAAGGTTGGAACACATAATACATCATTAAATTGACCATTATCTAGATGAATATTTCCAGTCCCTACAACACTAAGAGATCTATCATCACCAAAGAAGAAAACATGGCTTTGTTTTTGGCCATGTGATAAGGAGATCCATAATCATTGAGCCACTCATGAGAATGAGAAGAAGTAGATACATTTAGCGCATAACCAGACCAAGGTGCTTGAAAACCACATGCATAAATTGTTATTCCTGAAGATGAAGTTGAAGTTGAAGAGTGCTCCAAATTGATGTTATGCTTCTTCATTGCTTCTTACAAGGCTTCTGTATTCTTAAATCGTTTGGATTCTAAGTGGTCATCTCGATTACAAAATTTGCAATGTCTATCAGTGTTCTTCCCTTTGTTTTTATTTGCATTATCATTTTGTTGATTTGATTTTTCATTTTGAGACTGAAATTGCTTAGGACCCTTGTTTGGTTTATGACCATTCTTTTTAGGATATTGTTTCTTAGGGTTCTTTGAATTTGGTTGTTGCTCGCTGCTAAGAATTTCTTAGAAGAGTTTCTAGGATTAAGAAGACCAAGATGTAAGTGTTTTTCTTATTCTCTTATTAAATAATCACAAAAGGAATCAAAAGAGTGGGCTTGTAGGCTTTTCCTTGAGAAATAAAGGCTTCTCTAGTTGAATGGAAGGTGGAAACAAACATAGAGTAGGTTGGACCTAACTTTGTAAGAATGAAATAGATAAGGCTACCATATTCTTTCTTAATCTTAACACCTTCCAAAAGAATTCTAAGGGTCTTGAAATTGGACAAAAAATCTTCATTGGAAGAAACATTATTGGGGTCCAACATAAGAAAATCATTTTCGAGTTGATGGGCTCTAATTTCATTTTTAATTCCAGAAACTTCACTGAGTTGTTTCATTGCTTCATGAGGGGTATCAAGTTCTGTGATGTGGAATCTAAGGTCTGGAGAAATAGACATCTCTATCAACCCGTGTGCTTGATCTTGCTTATTTTCCCATTTGTCTTTCTTATCTTCATCTTTAGGTTTAGACTCTTAGCCTGAGGCCATTCTATAAAGACCCTTACTTCTAAGTAAATCCACAATGTAGGACAACTATTGGAAGTAGTTGGTGTTGTCAAGAATAACTTGGCATGGACTTTCTATTTTAATAGAAACTGAATATTTAGATGCAAAAAATAAGTGTTCCAATGAAAATATCTTGAAAAATTAGTCTATTTAAAAAAAACAACTTCGAAAATGGCTTCTGGACGAAAAAGTTGTGGCATTTTCAAGAAAAGTTGTTGAAGATGCTGATGAAGTGCATGAATATTCAGAAGTGAATGATAATGTTATATTTAAAAAAAATCTCTCCCTTTCCAAACTTAATCTATGTAACTAACTTTCAAAAAAAATTACTCTATGTGACCCACTTTTATAGAAAGTCACTTTTACAATGGTACTTTATGAGCTACCTACTAAATTGTAACTTAAATAAAAGATAAAGTGACTTTGGAATTATAAGTGACTCACTTTTTATAATGGGTTGGAACACTTTTACATAAAGTAATTTTAAAACATAAATTACATATGCTTTTGAAAAAGTAACTCAACAAAAAGAAATCCTTGAACACAAGGCCTTTATTCTCATAAAGTAACTTTGGACCAAGTGGGCTAGTTTAAAAGGTTAGTAATTTTTGGAAAAGAGGAAGGTTGTTTTTTTTTTTTTTAAACTCACTGAAGCTTTGGGGTGCATGCTTACTTGAAAAAACCATTTTTTCTTACAAAACAAAAAAAACCACACAACCCAAAATGAACATGCCCAAAAAAAACTTTATGGCTTAAAGTTAGATTTCGCAAGAAACTAAATATTTTCTTCAATGTTTCTGATGTTCACTGATCACAATAAGGCGCGGCAAAAAGGAGCATATAGACGAGAAAAATCCTTTCTTTCTGTTTCTGATTTTCCCAGATCGCACAGAGTCATGGGGCAAAGAGAATATGCAAAAATGAAAGGTATAGATCCAGTAATAAAAATAGAGAGATAAATAAACTAAACTAAATAGAGAAATAAATAATTAAAACTACAAATAAAGATTATATACCTCCAAATCTTAAAAATTATGTTGCTAGGGATACCGAAAACCTTTTCGCGTGAAACAAAAGGGGTTCCTCACTAGAAAAGATTCTCCTAACACAATAGAGCAGTCCTCTTGGCTCGAAAGCGGTCAAAAACTGTAGATCTAAGAAACGATAGTCACATGTAGTTGCACTGACTTCGGATTTGGATCACCAACAGATGCGGCCCGTAAATAGCTTTGATACCATGTAGGAATTTACAGGGTAAGTTCCTTAGATAGAACACCAAGGGACACCACTCACAAATAGATCATAGATCAATACACCAATATCCTTGATGTGGTTAAAACCCTCAAAGAGAGAAATAGTCCACGGTCTGAGCCAACGTGACCACTTCGGGAAATTTAGTAACAAAAAAGAAAGAAAATTTGCATAAGCTTCTATCATGAACGCTCACCTTACAAATGACCCTCCATGCTCTGTAAATAGAGATCATGGACCAATCGAGTGTTAAGCCATGAATCAAGTGTTGATAATACCTAGGAGAGAATGAACCGTCAGATCACTTCATGTCTAGAAGATATCATGATCGTCAGATTATAAGTTACAAAAGTACAAAGTAAATAAATACACTTTACCTAACTCTACACTAGAGCAAGTTATACTTAACTATTTCCTATGTGTTGGAATACCCTAACACTTTCCACATGACATCTTGGTCTTGTCTCCTTGTCACAACCTTCACTAGGCCTTGTCAGTGTGCACATGTCCACCAAGGGGTAGCTTATTATTAGGAAAGGGATTCTTTGGGTCTCTCTATACCAACCATTTCCTAGAAGAAGTAGATTTCAAGTATTGGGACCTTACTCTAGGCCCCATTTAGAAAGATATAGGTGACATGAAATGTGAGGGAGACACTATGCGACAACAACTTTATGATACCTATGTGCTCGTTGAGCTAACAGGTTGGGTGTCAAACGTAGGACACACGCGAGGTTGCTTCAACTAGTACATGTATGATATTGAATTATAATTGCATTTGAAGTTTCTCACTGGTCATATCCCGAGGAACCAGTTCAAGCATAGAGCTAACATCCTTCACTCCTTGGAGCATCTTCACCATCATCTGAGGGACCTAGGCCAACATTTGAATCACATTGAGTAGCACTTGTGCATCCCTCCTTTGACTAACAACAATCCTAGTAAGAATGAGGCCCCAATTCAGGTTATTGCCACTACCTCTTATCCATCTACCTAGCTTATATCATGCCTTAGTCTATTTTTAATTTTGGCCTTATAGTTTTCCTTAATGACATATTTAACCTGGTTTTTAGTTATTATTTCATCATATTATTCTTTTGGACATCTTGATATCCTATACCACTCTCAAAACAACACACTTTTCGTTATAGTCCAATCTTTCCAATATAAAACAAAAATAAAATGTTAAACTTTTTTAAATACAATCTAATCATATATATAATATATAAAAAAGAAAGTAAATTTATTTAAAATTGTTAATTCATATAAATATATATAGATAAACTTTAATAATTACATTTAAATAAAATTAATAATTCATTAGAAAACTAAATAGCAAAATGGACCTTTTGAGAAAACACTTACAATTAAAAACTATATTTATTTTATTTTGACAATATCCCACATGAAAGATTTAATCTTGCAACTTAAAATCAAAATCAAAATTACCCCAGTGCCAATATTTTATTCAAAAGTGATTATTAGATTCGGAGAATAGAAACAACGATTTCCCAAAATGTCAAAAAAGAGTTTCCAAGATGTCCCCCAAAAAAAAATGTAAACATTCAAATATAAAAGTGTGAATATCGAAATTATGAAAATATCCTGATATCTAGATTAATTAGAAAATGTGCGCACCATATTTGAAAAATATCAGAATGGATGATAATAAAGGTAACATTATTTTTTTAATATAATAAATGATGTTATACATTTATTATAATATTATAACTTAGAAAAATCTAAATATATTAGATATCATGGTATATATTGCTATTGTATAATATATATATTTTTAACTTCACCATTTTATAAAAAGTGGAGTGGACGAGATGTTATTGAGGTGGGGTAGGGTAAATTATTATGTATAACATTCACATTATTAAGGGTAATTGGAAGAGATATTACAGAAGATTTTACATAACATCTTATTTTACATTATAATATATTTTTATTCTTACTTTTATATTATGTTTTTATTATATTTGTTTTCACTTTTATGTTTTCTATAATATTTTCATCCATTTTCATTATCACCTTTATATTCATATTATGAGGGTGGTTATGGGAGATAGTGAGTAAAATATTTTTAGTCTTATGATATGTGAGTGTGTGATGTAGAGCATGTGAATTACGGGATTTTCACTTAATGAACTTTTGACATATCATGTGTGTTTATGGCATACTAAACAATATTTTTAATCTGACTACATATTGGAAAATACCTCTAAAAATCACATTATTTAACCCACTATAAATACAAACCCAATACATCTTCCCAATTTAAATACCTTTTCACTAGATGTTGAAAGTATCCATTATTTTATTAACATTTTTTATCCCCTTTTATATTTTTTCATTGAGTTTGAGCTCCATTTTTTATACCTACCAATAGAAAAACCCTTTACCCCTTATTGTATTCTTAATATATTGTCATTTTATCCTTAATATATCCCCAATATGAATACACGTGGCATGAATATAATGAAAAAGATATTATATTTTGAATTGTATCTTCTACCATGCCCACCCTTACCTTAATATTATGAATATAAGGTGTTTTACATTATATCTCCCCTGCCCTCGCCCTCATATAACATGTTTAATACTTTTATTCCCTCAAACGTTTCAATGGGGCAATCAATGACATGCACCTATAGGAACGTGTGCACATTCCAAGGAATTTGAGCATGTTCTTAGAAGTCCATGCTTGATAAATTCCTAGTTTCCAACTAGGCTACCATGTCAACATAACTCAAGAATGTGCACACAATCTTAGTGATGGGCCTCCAAATTAGACATAAATTAATGCCCATCTGACCATCCTTCATCACATTAAACCTCTATTTTTTGCATTAGATGACATATTTTTAACTTTAATATGTTCATTAGGAAGGTTTATAGATAATTGCATATTTGGGCCTAATATTATTTATTTTTGTAGAATATTGTGAGAATATTGGGAAGATTATGAATATTTGGAGAAGATTATCTAGGGACTTGCTCTCTGCAATAGGAGGATCAAGATTGGATAATAAATGAACAAAATATCATGAAATTATTGACAAATTCTAGGGCTCCATTGATTGAGAAAATCTAGGGATGTGTTCCCTGTCATTTAATGTAGATTCCTAGTGTTGGGAACCAGTCCCACTATTTTAGGGATTTTCGAAGGGAAGACTTCCTTCTTTCAAGGAGAATGCTTCCTCACTGCTTTGTATAAGTACCAATTCAAATCTTCCTATAGGGGCATAAATTTATGATAGCAAGCTAAACCCGCCAAACCCAGAATCACACAAACCGATGCATATAGAATGCATCTCAGTATTTTCCCAAATCTAAATCTTAATACCTGGCAAAGTTACACTCAATAACCAAAAATTTGGTATCAGGACCAATCCTTCTCCATTATCACAGTTATATTCGCCAAGCACCATAACAACTTCAATCAGAATGATCGAAGAAAAATCAAATTTAAATATTAGGACTAAACGCAAGGGACTCAGCTTCTTATACACAACATTCCACCAACTACTCAGAGTTGTTTACCAATAACTCATCCAAATTATGCCTTTTTCTGTATTTGCATAATTGTGCCTCTGTTTTTCCCGCAACTCTGCACTCCCGAACTCCCTACCAAAATGAGAATATATGGATGCTCTTATCCACCTAGCACCAAAACCATTTTATGCTCGGTCTACGCCTTCACTAAAATGTCCCAAAAATACAGCTGACTCATCTTCATCATTCATTTGTGAAGGAAGAGGAGTTTGACTTCGTTTGAAAGCCTGCATTTGAATGTAATACTCCCGAAACTCAGAAGGTGCAGTTCGAACCCATTCAACCATATCATCTTCATCCCACTAGATATATTGTCGTTTAACAACCGCTCCGATGCGATCTCAATTGGAAATCGCCATTTCCCAGGATGAATGTCATTTAATTATCGCCAGTTCAACAGCGCCGATGCAAAATCTCCGGACCCGATGCACTTCAAACCTGAGTTGTATTTAATTCACTCCGCTTCGAGGGATCTGTAAATTCTTTTAGACTGTTTCATTGAGTTAAAAACTTCCCCCACTTCTGCCAGGATCTTCCCACAACCATGCCCTATGTGTATTTAATATCAAAAGAATAGCGATACGCATAAAACACAACCAGAATACAGCATAACAATACAGCGGTTTATCAATCTTATGCTTGGCGGATTCAATGCATAATAGATGTATACACATACATTATATCATATAGCGTTACACCTTCTCGAGCCGCATACATTTCTATACCCAACGATTACCACGCCTCCTCACAACCGAAGTTATATATATATATATAAGCAACTGGAATTTTAGATGTCACCGACACGCTTTGTAATCGAGCATATAAACAGTAATTACGCCAATACTGCTTCAGAACAGCAGGCATATAAACAGAAGTTTTACTTTGGTATGGCGACAATTTTAAGTTGGTTGTTTACCATGCACAAAGGCTCAGTCTTACGGACTAACTGCTGTATATATCCCCCTTGAATACATGTGCAGAGGTCTCCGACGCTGCACCCAAAAGGACGTAATCACGTATAAACGGAATGAAATTTCAAGAATTTTTAAAAACAGAGCCTACGCATAACTGCAAGTTCCAAGCCGGTATGTCATCAAACGAAAGGCCGCGGATTCAATAATTTATACGCACAGCAACTGCGCATTGAGAACCGAAAGCTATAGCGTATTCAATAATTAACCCATATAACAATGGCGCATTGGAAAAATATAACCACCCGCACTTCATGCAATTTCATCATTATAAAACATTGATTTCTGCAACCATGTGTAGAATCACATCTCAGAAATTGTTACCGCAACCATGTCCATACAAATCGAATTCAACATATTCATATTCACATAAAACAAGCATTCACACAGAGCTTTCTATTCATGGCCAGATATGCAAATCTATGGCCCTTTTAGAAGCTGCCGAAAGGCTTCCAAGAGAACCCTCACACTATTCCCCCTTTGAACTCTCAATCTCACTAATCTATATCAATTGAATTGAACCAATTTTGGTTCATATCCCTTTAGTCAGTCCACAAAATCCCCAAGTATCTCAACACCCCTATAATCTAGATTTTATCCCTAAAATTTTGAAACTAAATCTAACTTAGGCTCATAATTAATTCTTAAATAATCTAGAAACTAATTTCTCTCAAACAATTAATTAATCACTCAAAATAATATTAATATTTACATGGAATTTTAATATTTCTTCAAAACATGAAACCCCCTGGCTTAGGTAAAATACAAGGTGTTTTTCAGAGATGATGCTCTTGCATCAGACTCCCCATGTAAGAAAATTCATGACCACCTGGTCATAAGTTTGGATATTTCCTCCTGGATCCCAAATTTTATTTTGTAATCTTTCTTTGCTTGTCAATTGCTTTACTGCTATTGTTAACTGTTGTTGTTCTCCAGGCTTCTATATTTTGTGCTGTAGTACTCCACTTGCTCTGCCTTCCAAGTCTGTTACAGTCTTTCTTTTGTTGCTTCTCTTTTGTCTTGCTGTTGCTGGTCTCTTCCAGGATTCTTTCGTCATCAGTCTTCTGATACCTTCAATCTCTTGGTCTAACAAATCTCCCAGCTGTTGATTTCTTGCTGCCTGCTGAGCTAAGACGGCTTGCTCAGTTTTTGTTTTCTCTATCTGCACTGTCACTTGCTGACTTCTTGCTTCTTTGCTTGTTTCTGTTCTGACTTTCTCATTTCTTACCACCACCCAATCATCCATACCCTCTTGTCTTCTGGAACAGAAAAATTCTTCTTCCTTCATTTGACTGCTCAACTAAGTCAAATGTTCTGCAACAATACCTGCATTCACAAAACACTTGTTAGAATAAAAATCAGAAGGCATCAGTGCCTTGTCCTCCTTTGCCAGCACTTCAGTGTGCTGTTCTGAATTCTCCTCCACTATCAGCACATCAATATGCTGATTCTTTTTACCCAAAGAATCCTATGAAGAATTCTCAAGACTGTCAACAAGTCTTTCTCCCACATCATATGCTTCCATGATATCTTTCTGCACTCGTTCACTGTACTGAACTCTTTCTTCTGCCATCTCCTTGTCATACTCCGAATTTTTCAACAAATATTATAGCAATGCAATTTATCTGTGACATTGCTGAAGCATAACATCACCATCACTTACAGTCCCTGCATTCATACACAACTTGTCAGTTTGAAAACTACAAGTCTCAACAGTTTTAATCGCTGATTCATATACCAGCTCTTCCAGCTGATCATCTTCTTCATTCACATGAACTTCCTCTTCAACAAAACCTGTAGTCACATCACAACTGCCAGCTATATAAACACAAGAGTTCACATTATCCAGCTGATCTGGATCTGCCCAATAATTCAAGAAATCGTCAATGATCTCCTCCTCTATTTGATCAATGGAAACCTCCTCTTCCAACTCAGCTGCTCTGAGTTGCGTACACTTCAATTGTACATCCATCATCTGCTCGATCTTCTTCAACTCTTCCATTAACTTCATGTTTATCTATCGATCTCTTTTCTGTTGTAGCTTCTACCACTTCACTTTCTTTCCCTTCAGTGGAAAGATCCATCCTCTATTCTGGTTTTCCTTCTCTTGCAGCTATTCCTCTAGTACCTGCAATTGCACTTTCATTACTGCAATCTCTCTTTCTCTAACTTCTATAGTCATCTCATCACTATGGCATTCCTCTGAACCTCTTCTTTGATCCTCCATGATTACTTTCTCCATGAGTTGTTCACGCACCATAAGTTTTACTAGCCTTTACGACAACAATCTCTTCTGCTGCCACTTACCTCACCAAGCCCTCCTCACTCAGTCTTTTGGTAAGTACTGGTTCACTGCCTCTGGAACCTCTTTGAGCACTCTCCTCTGCTCACTCTCTAGGCTGTCTCTTCAACTCACGTTCTTCTTCAAGACACTGCAATTGTCCTCCTTATTCAGCCTTTAGCTGAATGCCAGGTTCAATGCCATCATCTTCTCTGCAACCATAAACCTCACCTGCCCGATCTCGTCCTTCATTCGCCTCTCTAATTTCCGTCACTGTAATCTTGTTCACTTACAATTATGTATGCTGCATATCAAATTTAAAATCTGATCTTCTTCATTCATTACACATTCAAAATACATTTCAGTTCAGAAAACCTTCAAAATAAACATTCCATAGAGCCAAGCTCTGATACCAAAATTGATAGCGAGCTAAACCCGCCAAACCCAGAATCACACAAACCGATGCATATAGAATGCATCTCAGTATTTTCCCAAATCTAAATCTTAATACCTGGCAAAGTCACACTCAATAACCAAAAATTTGGTATCAGGACCAATCCTTCTCCATTATCACAGTTATATTCGCCAAGCACCATAACAACTTCAATCAGAACGATCGAAGAAAAATCAAATTTAAATATTAGGACTGAACGCAAGGGACTCAGCTTCCTATACACATCATTCCACCAACTACTCAGAGCTGTTTACCAGTAACTCATCCAAATTATGCCTTTTTCTGTATTTGCATAATTGTGCCTCTGTTTTTCCCGCAACTCTGCACTCCCGAATTCCCTACCAAAATGAGAATATATGGATGCTCTTATCCACCTAGCACCAAAACCATTTTATGCTCGGTCTATGCCTTCACTAAAATGTCCCAAAAATACAACTAACTCATCTTCATCATTCATCTGTGAAGGAAGAGGAGTTTGACTTCGTTTGAAAGCCTGCATTTGAATGTAATACTCCCGAAACTCAGAAGGTGCAGTTCGAACCCATTCAACCATATCATCTTCATCCCACTAGATATATTGTCGTTTAACAACCGCTCCGATGCGATCTCAATTGGAAATCGCCATTTCCCAGGATGAATGTCATTTAATTATCGCCAGTTCAACAACGCCGATGCAAAATCTCTAGACCCGATGCACTTCAAACTTGAGTTGTATTTAATTCACTCCGCTCTGAGGGATCTGTAAAGTCTTTTAGACTGTTTCATTGAGTTAAAAACTTCCCCCACTTCCACCAGGATCTTCCCACAACCATGCCCTATGTGTATTTAATATCAAAAGAATAGCGATACGCATAAAACACAACCAGAATACAGCATAACAATACAACGGCTTATCAATCTTATGCTTGGCGGATTCAATGCATAATATATGTATACACATACGCTATATCATATAGCGTTACACCTTCTCGAGCCGCATACAATTCTATACCCAACGATTACCACGCCTCCTCACAACTGAAGTTATATATATATATATATAAGCAACTGGAATTTTAGATGTCACCGACACGCTTTGTAATCGAGCATATAAACAGTAATTACACCAATACCACTTCAGAACAACATGCATATAAACAGTAGTTTTACTTTGGTATGGCGACAATTTTAAGTTGGCTGTTTACCATGCACAAAGGCTCAGTCTTACAGACTAACTGCTGTATATATCCCCCTTGAATACATGTGCAGAGGTCTCTGACGCTGCACCCAAAATGGCGTAATCACGTATAAAAGGCATGAAATTTCAAGAATTTTTAAAAACAGAGCCTACGCATAACTGCAAGTTCCAAGCCGGTATGTCATCAAACGAAAGGCCGTGGATTCAATAATTTATACGCACAACAACTGCGCATTGAGAATTGAAAGCTATAGCATATTCAATAATTAACCCATATAACAATGGCGCATTGGAAAAATATAACCACCCGCACTTCATGCAATTTCATCATTATAAAACATTGATTTCTGCAACCATGTGCAGAATCAAATCTCAGAAATTGTTAATGCAACCATGTCCATACAAATCGAATTCAACATATTCATATTCACATAAAACAAGTATTCACACAGAGCTTTCTATTCATGGCCATATATGCAAATCTATGGCCCTTTTACAAACTGCCGGAAGGCTTCCAAGAGAACCCTCACACTATTCCCCCTTTGAACTCTCAACCTCACTAATCTATATCAATTGAATTGAACCAATTTTGGTTCATATCCCTTTAGTCAGTCCACAAAATCCCCAAGTATCTCAACACCCCTATAATCTAGATTTTATCCCTAAAATTTTGAAACTAAATCTAACTTAGGCTCATAATTAATTCTTAAATAATCTAGAAACTAATTTCTCTCAAACAATTAATTAATCACTCAAAATAATATTAATATTTACATGGAATTTTAATATTTCTTCAAAACATGAAACCCCCTGGCTTAGGTAAAATACAAGGTGTTTTTCGGAGATGATGCTCCTGCATCAATTTCTTAGTCTTCTTGTGGATAAAACTTGTTATTTAGCAGCTCCACTTTGATTTCTAGCAAGGATGTACTTGGATTGATTCAAATAATAAAGTTTGATGCCAATTTTAGCTTCTAAAGCTTGGTTTCCTTCATAGGACACTGATTTTCCTCGGTCTTGGCTATCCTAGGAGCCTTAAATCCCTCTTGTACAATTCCTTTGTGTCCTTTAAATGCCTTTTTCACTTGCATCTCTTATTTTTGCATTTACTATTCATGCTTCTTTTGTTGTAGGTTACATTAGTTAAATGATTGAAGTGAGCTGTTTTTCACGTTATTTATATATTCAAAATCATGATTCATCCTTCGAAAAACTTTTAAAACATATTCATCCTTGAGCTACTTGGATTGGTCTACTACTTCATAAATCTAGAATATTTGTAAATCACTTATAGCAAAATAATAGTAATTTTATGCTATTTTATAAAGTGTTAACGAGCTTCATTTGAGTTTATTACACTTGCATTGGGTCATAAAAAAAAATCATTTTAATAAAAAAAAGTTACCTCATAGAATTTTCACTTGATCCTGTTAGGCATTTGATAGGTTAGCTAGCTCCCTAGTTGTTGAATTTTCAGTTTTTAGAGTAGTATTTTTTCTATTATTTTTTAGAATGTGTTAACAAGGGTGTTTTGGAGTGATTCCACTTGGAATGGAGTTATAATACACCATAATTAATAACTAAAAAATTCCATCCCATTTTCATTTGATTTACTTGGCCATTCAACAAGTTATCTCTTCTTGTAGCAAAACAGGGTCTCCTGTAGCACCTCCTATAGCACTTCTGTAGCACCTGTAAATTTGACCAGATTTGCTCGAAAAAATTGGTTTTTGTCTCTTAGGATTGAATCATTACCACTAAACTATGAATCCTTGATTGAGTAAGACAATATACCTCTTAAGCCTTTCCTCTTCTCCATTTCAATTCACCTCTCCAGTTTGGTTAATGGACATATTCATGACTTGAAGAGAATAATGATGATTTTCATGATTACTTCATGAAGTATGTTATAACTCTGTTGAAAAAATATATTTTGAATGCAGTTATTGAAGATGATTTCATGATTTCATTTTTTTCATACATCTTAAGCTATGGTTTCCATTTCCAACATCACTATTTATATTGCATAGACTAGGCTTCCTTTTGATGTACCATTCACACTCTGCAAATAGGTTAATGTTTACAATTCTACAAATAGGATTAACATTTACATTCATGCAAATTACAATAGCCTTTCCTTTTTGCAATAGTAACTAGGATTTACTCTCTGCAAAATAATTAGCCTTCCTTTCCATTTTTACAATTAGTTTAGGCTTGGATTTCACGACATTCACTTCATTGCATCAAATCAACAAAAGAAGAACACATTGCATGCTGCACATATGTTTTCTACACCTCTTAAGTATGTATTAACCATGGCTTGATAATTTAAGTAGGTAGCCTTGGGAGTTGCAATATTCTTGTTGCAATATTGAGGCTCATCACTTTTTGGCATCATTATCGGGGAGGTGTCAAAGTAATCATTGTTTTCTTCCCTAGTTGATTAATTTCTTTGACAAGTTTCTACCCCAAAAAAAAAGGTATATTACATTGCATTAGCATTCTTATTTTAAAAAATTTCCAACACCAAACTCCTCATTGGATCACAGGGTGCAGTAAGAACCACATCACCATCTCCTTTTGCAGGTAGAAGAAGAAGAGGTGGTAGAGAAGGTAGAAGATATGGATGGAGATGATGACAATGAAGAAGATACTCTTGGAAATCCCATTCAAGATACTGATATGAGTGTTCATATGAAGAACATCCCTCCATCTTACCTTCCCAACTTCCATGGTATGAGGTCAGAGGATCCAAATACCTTTCTCTTTGAATTTGAAAGCCTTTGTATATCCTATGGTTACTTACTAAACACTCAAAAGTTGAGATTGTTTTCAGCAACATTGAAGGATAGAGCTCTTAAATGGTTTATTACTTTAGGGACTAATTCAATAAGATCATGGAATGATATGCAAAATATATTTCTAGAAAAATATAAATATCATAACCTTAAACAAGAAATATTTAGAATGACTCAAAAAGAAGATGAGATCCTTGAGGATCTAATAGAGAGATTTATGTATATGGTTAAGAGGATAAAATTGCATAATTTAGGATTTGACACACTAAAAACCCTCTTACTTAGAAAAATTAGCGATGATTGGATTGATCCCCTTGATCTCATGAGTAGGGGTGATGTATACAAATTTTCATTTGATGAAATTTGTGAAACATGCAAGTGCATATCAAGAGAAAGGGCAAGAGTCATTAAACCAACTTCAAGGTCAGTAAGTCACGCTGAACTTGGAAATTTGCTTGATAACTTTAAAAGAGAAATTCTTAGAAATCTAAGAGAACAAGTAGAAAGGTTAAGAATGCAAGATGACCAAAATGAAGATATTGATATTTGCATTGTCCATGTAGAATCACATGCTATTAAATATTTTCCATCATTACCAAGGTTGAAGGAAGTTCACCAAGAGGAAAATGGAGCAATTCAATAACCAAAACAGTTATGTTATGTAGCTCCAAGAAGACCATGACAGCCAAGTGAACCTGATATGGTGCAAGAACCTAATTGAAAATTTCAAGATTATGCACATTCATCTCAAAGTAATTGGAATACACCCTCTCCTTGGAAACCTTGGCCATCTCAACCCCAAAACTAATCTTGGAAACAATTTGGCACAGACCCTATGGGAAAAATCCACAATATCCTTAATATTTTCCTCAATATCCTCCATACCCAGCTCCATGTTATCCCTACCATCCACCTCCACCACAACCACAACCTCAAACAAATCCATCTCAAATATACACTCCAAATAAACTACATTTACCACCATTTCCAAACCCACACAAGGAAGTAGCGGAGTCCACTTACAATGCTAAGTTACAATACTTCCAAACAACTCCTCTTGATCTAAATTGTATTCATATTAGCGCAGGAAGAGTATTTCATAAAAGAGATTCTCTTGATGTCATTGAAGGACAACATTAAATAAAATAATATTCAAATGAAAAGACCAAAGAATCATGGGATGCACTTGATGAAGATCGGACATCAGAATCAGAGAATGAGAAAGTTCCCTCATGTTTACCATTAGATCCTCTATGTGCTCAAGAGAATAATCAACAAAGAGAGGAATATTTGAATGTCATGGTAGAAGAATACATGAAGAATGATCTATATGACCAAGCAAACCAATGATATCAAAGATATATTGAGGTTTGATTCCAGAAAATCAACATGATGGAGCATCACTCTCTTCTTTAACAATGTTTGATATTATCAAAGTCAAACCATTTGGTCTTTGAAATTTAGGCACATGTCAAAGCATATATTTTGAGTCTACAAACATTAGAGGAATTTTGAGGTCTAAAATGGGCCTCCTAAGGAAATTATAAAATAAAAGTTGAAATAATAAAATAATATTAGATAACATCATCAAATTTTAGAGGGAAAAATGGAAAAACTAATTTTTCAACTCGTAGTTTCAACTGAACTCACTACGAGTTTACTCAAATTTCGAGTAGGGACTCATGTTGGATGCATAATTTGATTCATATACCAAGGATTAACCATATTTCATACTTTTGATAGACCCTGCTACATGAAAAATGAGAAATACATGTCATGTATTTCTCATTTTTCGTGTAGTAGGGTCCATTGAAAGTATGCAACATGGGTACTCTTTGAATAAGGGATTAAATTTTGCATCCAACGAGTACTCCCACTCAAAATTTGAGAAAACAATTAGGGAGATAAGTTGAAAATACGAGTGTAAAAAGTAGTTTAATTATTTTATTATTTTTCAATATTTTTACTTGTTTACTCCAAAAATGGTGAATCATCCCCCATGGTTGACATCATCATCTCAATTCCTATTGGTTCTTATAAATATTATTTTAGTTGTACATTTTTCTTAGGATGCCCATTTAGACCTCAAAATTCCTCTATGTATTGATGTGCACATGGCTCCATTGGAATTATTACTATATTTGAAAGAGATTGTACTTTTTCAAGTAGAGTAGGATAGAAAAAAGAAACAAAAAAAATGAAAAACTAAGAGGAAAAAAAAATATGAGGTGAAAACCTCCTTGGAGGCACCTGATATTGGATCATTGATTGAAAACCTACATGAGGCACTCAATGGGTTGGAAAAAGAGAAAAAAGAGAAGAAGAAAAAATATCCTAGGTGAAAACCTACTTTGAGACGCCTATGCAGACCTACTAATTGAAAACTTCATTGAGACAACTAGTAGGACTAAAAGAAAAAAAAATGAAAAAAAAATATTTGCTCCATGTATATCTCTATGATGAATGAAGGTTCCCTGCAACCTTTGCAAGAAACAAAAACAAATTAGCACCAAAAGAAAAAGTTGTTTAAATATGTAGTCAAGGGAACTCAAACTTGGGCTTTCTCCTCCTTTTATCAGATGCTCCAATAGGACCAAGGACATGTCAAATCGTCACCCTCATCCATTTCCAACATACAGAATCACATCTAATCCTTTCCCATTCATTTTCCTCATTGCTTTAAAATGCTACACGAGGGTTCTAATTTGCTACAGGAGGCCAAAATACATAAGGAATTTTTTTTACCATATCTTGAAAATAGTGTATCCATTATCCAAATTGTTTCATGTGGAGATTCATATGGATGATGGTCACATGATCAAGGAATTTCAACAAATTCCACTGCACACTTTTAAAGAAATTGGCCTCCAAAATCTACAACCATATTTAATGTGCCTCTAGAGTGATGCAACCGTTGGCCAATATTTTATACGGGGAGATGCATAAGGATGATGGAAACATGGTTACCAAATTTTAGGTCAATCCAATCTATCGTTTGAGAGATATGGATAAAACAATTCTGCTACAAGATAATATCCTGAAATGCTACAAGAGCAACTTGAAATGCTACAAGAGGAAGATTTGATTGGAAAAAGGGGCCAAAATGGCATGTATTCTCTAAGAAATGTTGGTAGAGGTCCAACTATATCATCTTCATCACTCATCCTCTCCATATAGCCAAGAGTCATCTTCAAATTTCACTCTGCCTTACATAAAAAAAAATCAGAGAAAGCTCTATCATCAACTTTTCCACCCACTACACCACCTCTTGATGACTTTAACCCTGCCCTTATACCTTTTATGACTTTCCTTCAATATTACATGTAATACGAGGTTTCGAAAGAGGAATTAAGTGACTGCTACAGGAAGGAGATTCCTCCCATAACAGCATGTACAATTACAACAAACTCACCATTAGTGCTTTCTTTCACCCACTGAGTAGAAGATCCAGCCACCTTGAGCATCATGAAGCCATTTATGAATTTTAGAAGGGGCACACCATCTTTAGGAAACAATCCAACCACTCCAGCAGAAGCAGATTGGAAACTAGGAAGAAACCTACACACACAACAATTTTATCAGTCAAAGAATCATCAATCTATGAAGACTTATGTAGAAGTAAGCAAAGTAAGGAAATTAGCACCTCCAGAGGACCATAGACTGATCATCAATTCAGCAGTAGCATGCATGCCTCTCCATCAACCATCAAGTAGGTATAGGTATACAATATCCTTCACCTCTTCTCTTGAGTGTATTATAGCTGAAAATTTGTTGTAAATGCATGAGATATGAGGTTTTATAAGCTAAGGACAGGTCAACAATATCGATCGCCCTCAACCAGTTAAGTGCAACTAACTCCCTCACTCATGCAACATGGAAAAGCGAAATTAAGGGTGATGATTACGAGGAGTAGGGACAATGAATAAATGAGGAAAATCATTCAAAGGCCAAGTCACCAAAGCACTTTGAGCCACTGCCACAAAAGGGAAAAGAAATATGAGGCTCAAATTCACTTGTGCAATTACTCGTTCCCAAGAAAGAGTTGGAGAAACTCATCAAGATACAAAAGGACAAGCTATATGCTATCAAAGACTCCCTAGGGTGCCATTGAGCTGCTTCGAACAATGTTTACAGGTGCTACAAGAGGATCTATAGGAGGACCTGAAATGCTACAAGAGGATTTTCACTGCTAGAGAAGGCCCGAAAGGAAGCTACAAGGGAGAATTGAATGACAAAATTATCTTGAAAGGAGTAAGTGGCTTTCTCCCTCTTTAATTTCTACACATCTCCATGGAGAATTATGCTTAAATTAAGTACCCTGTAGCAAACAATTGTGCAATAGTTCCCTTTGGAAATTGTTATACATGAAGTCAATATAGGGATAGAGGAATGTTTTTTTCTGATAAAATTATTAGCATCCTTCTCCCTCTCAGATAAAAAGGAAAATTTGACATTGTCTCTACAACCGAGACTACTCTAAGGCAAATATTAAAACCCTGAGAAGGAGCAGTAGGATAAATGCAAAGGGGTTTCAATGGAGGGGGAAACAAATTTTAACACCCATGATAAGTCTAACCACTACAACAACCATAGCTAAGAAGCTTAAGGAACAAACCGCTCTACTACAAGAGAAACAGACTGCTACAGGAGACAATCTGCTTATTATAGGATTGTCCCAAGAGGCAAAAAGGGACACTAAACTGAGCATTATTGGCCACAAAGCCTTATAATCCTCAAGGATTCTGCAAGTAAGGGGTAAGTACTTAATATCTCACCTCTTACAAATAGAAATTATGTGATTTTTTGAAAAATGCCTCCACTAAACACCCTGTAGTAGAACCCTGAGAACAAAAAAGAATTGAAGTGTGGAGTTTTCTTGTGAGGATGTGCATTATGATAGGATAATTAACTTGTTTTGAAACCGGCATACCATTTTACACCTCACTTATCAATAGGGTTGAAATCCTAAGTTCTCTTAAATTGATAATTGGAAGCAAGGTTCCTTTGCACAAACCTTAAGAACACATGGACAAGTTTTGTTGACATGGATAGAGAATATTTTTTGGACATGAAGAGACAATCAGCGATGGATTTGTAGAAGAAGAGAGGTTGGAAAAGAAAAAAAAATTGAAATAGAGGAAAAAGTGCCTGAAAAAAGAATCAGAACAAAGGATAAAATGATAATAAGAAGAAAATTGAATAGATAACCTCCCTCCAATCCAAAATAAATGAGCCCCAAGCCCCTTAGAAGAAGACAAACACCACGGGAGCAATGACCAAATAAATAAAAGAAGAATATGCCCTACTATGGGAAGGTAGAAAGATGTTAGATAAAAGTGGAAAGGTTCTACAGGAAAGATTTGGATAGCTACATGATAGATCAGGGAGGCCACAAGGGTCATGAATGATTCACAATTAGGTCACCAAGTTGCTCAGAGGATGAACAACACTTTCAACAAGGGGGTAAGATGGGCATCCAAAGTAGACATAAATTAAGGCCCATCTAACCATCCTTCAACACATTAAACCTCTTTTTTTGCATTATATGACATATATTTTTTACTTTAATATGTTCATTATGAAGGTTTAGCGATATTGCATATTTGTGCCTAATATTGTTTATTTTTGTAGAATATTGTGAGAATATTGGGTATAATATGAAGATTTGTAGTAGGAGATAATCTAGGGACTTTCTCCCTACTACAAGTGTATCAAGATTTGATGATATATGAACAAAATATCATGAAATTATTAACAAATTTTGGATCTCCACTGATTGAGAAAATCTAGGGGTGTGTCCCCTATCATTTAATGCAGATTCCTAATGTTGGTAACTAGATCCAATATTTGATGTATGGTGGAGGGGAAAGCTTCCTCATTTCAAGGATAATGCTACGTCATTACGTTTTATAATTAACAATTCGAATTTTTCTCTAGGGGCATGTATTTCTTAGTCTTCTTGTGGTGAGAACTTGTTATTTAGCAGTGTCACTTTCATTTCTAGCAGGTATGTAGTTAGATTGATCCAAATGATGAAGTTTAGTGCCATTTTAAGCTTTTAAAGCTTGGTTTCCTTCATATGACTTTGATTTTTCTTGTTCTTGGCCATCACAAGAGCCTTAGAGCCCTCTTGTACAATTTATTTATGTCCTTTGCATGTCTTTTTGACTTGCATCTCTTATTTATGCATTTATTATTCACGCTTCTTTTGTTGTAGGTCACATTGGTTAAATAGTTGAAGTGAGTTATTTTACATTTTATTTATATATTCACAAGCATGATTCATCCTTAGAATCGCTTTCAAAATTCATACTCATCATTGAGCTACTTGGATTGGTTTACTAGTTCACAAATCTAGAATTTCTCGCAATATAGTAGTAATTTTCTGCTATTTTTGGAACATGTTAATGAGATTCATCTGAATTTATTCCAATTTTATTTTGTCACAAAACATTAAATTCAATAAAAAATATTACTCGATAGCATTTTCGCTTGATTAGTTTATGCATTTGCTAGGTTAACGAGCTCACTAGTTCTTGAATTTTCAGTTTTAACAGTAGTAATTTTCTGTTATTTGAAACACATGTTAACAGGGCTATTTTGGATTGATTCCCCTTGGAATGGAGTCCTACAACATCCTAATTAATAACAAAAAAAATTCCATCCCATTTGCATTTGATTTACTTTTCCATTTGGTAAGTTATCTCCTCCTGTAGCAAAACAAGATCTCTCCTGTAGCACCTCCTGTAGCACGTGTAAACTTGACCATATTTTCTCCAAAAGCTTGGTTTTTTTCTCTTAGGATTAAATCATGACCCCTAGGCTCTGAATCCGTGATTGAGTAAGACCAAAATACCTCTTAAGGTTTACCACTTCTCCATTTCAATTCACCTCTATAGTTTGGTTAGTGGATAGATTCATGAGTTGAAGAGCATAATGATGATTTTTATGATTACCTCATAAGTACCCTATAAACTTTGTTGAAAAAATATTTTTTGAATGTAGTGATTGATGAATGATTTCATGATTTCATTTTATTTCATACATCTTAAGCTATGATTTCTATTTCCAAGATCGTTATTTCTATTACATAGACTAGGCTTCCTTTTGACGTACCATTCACACTCTGCAAACAGGTTAGTGTTTACATTTATGAAAATAGGATTAACATTTACATTCATGCAAAGTATAATAGCCTTTACGTTTTTCAAGAGTAACTAGAATTTCCTCTCTGCAAAAGTAATTAGGTTTCCTTTCCATTTATGCAATTAGTTTAGGCTTCGATTTCATGGCATTCGGTTCATTGCATCAAATCAATGAAAGGAGAACACATTGCATTCTGCACATATAGTTTTGAAACCTCTTAAGTTTGTATGAACCCCGGGTTGATAATTTAAGTTGATAGCCATGGGAGTTGGAACATTCTTGTTGCAATATTGCGGCTCGTCACTTGGAATGTGCATGCATTCTTAAGAACACACAGATACTCTTAGAATGTGTTTGTGTTTGTAAGAATGCACACGTGTTCTTGGTGCAATTACTATTTTATTCATCATTGGCCCAATTTTAAACCTTTTTGGGCCTGTGCAATGCATTTTTAGGTGGGATTGGGAAAATTTCCTTATTCTTGGTCTACGTCAAGTGCCAAATGACAACCATACATCATTTGTCGACTCAAGATAGCCAGTTTAATGAATTATGTGTGTGTGTGTGTGTGTGTGTTTGTTTTATTAATTTTTTTTTATACAATTTTTTAATTATTGTGTTCCTTTTTCTTTAATTTTGAACCTTTTTTTTAAGTTTATTTTAAAATTGATTTAAAGTTTTTTTTTTTAGTAATCTTTTGTTGATTTATTTTTAACTTTTGTTTGGAAATTTTTTTTTTAGATGATTTAATTTCGTCTATCTTTTAATTTATCAAATGATTAAATCACCAAACTTTATGCTTAGTTAACATAGTTTGCAGAACTATCCTCCTTAAATTTTTTTATGCATGCCTTACCCATGATTCTTTTTTGTGCTCTTGAAACACCATCCTGCATTAAATAAAAGTCCTTCAATGAACTTTCTTATGGGGAGGAAAAAAATGAGAAAAAATGGGTAATTTCCTAGGAGAAACTACATCTCCACCAAAAATTTAGGAGGATTGGGCTTCCGGGATCTTGAAATTCTAAAAACTATCCTAGGAGGCAAACTTTTATGGTTCTAGCTACAAGAAGGTTAGGACTTACGGAGCAAAATATGGTCTAGTAAATACAACAACCTAATTCCTAATGAATAACGCTTTCACATAACTATCTCGCTAGTGGGTTCATCTATATGAAACCTGACCTATAGAGGAAAAATTTTAGTATACGAACACTACTTTTGGGAAGTCAAGAATGGAAAAATCACTTGCTTTCGGGATGATTCTTGGTGTCAATTTCCAATTTTTTTTACCAAGAACATCTTCAAGATATACAATATGCTATGTAATCTCAAGGAAACGTCTTATGTCTGATTACTGAAAAAACATCCCTCCAAAGACTAATTATCATTGATTTCAATCTCTCTCATGTTACATCTCTTAAATAGGCCAAGCTCTTGAATAGTTCAAAGAAACTTTTCTACATCAATAAATACACTTTTCAGAAGATATGAACAAAATTCATTGGTGACATTGACCACAAGGTTCTTTCACCATCAAACAAGGTTAGTTTCTTGTGGAAAATCATCCTCACACTTTGAATCAACATCTATGGTTGAAAATATGGGATCATAAGCTTTTTGCCCATAAAAAATTATTTTCTCTAGATTCTCATCCTTCTAAAAAAAATAACCTAGGATTAACCTCAATATAGGTGTTATTCTGGTCCCTCACTCTATTCCTTATGTCAACCTAGTGAATAAAACATTGAACATATTTTCAACTCTTTTCCTCTATCCTAAGATCTTTGGAACTAGTTCTTTAATATTTTTAGGTAACCTTTCTTATTAGAAACGTGGCCCCTAGACTTGATCAGTAATTAGATTTTTCCCCATCTTGCGATCCCATTCTCAATAGAGCTTGGATTCTTGCACTGGTATTTTCCCTCTAAGTTCTCTAAAAGGAAAAAAAATGGTTTCTTCTTCAACTCTTATGATGCTCATCTCTCTCTTCAAAAAACCTTTCTTTGTAATTTCAAAGAAATCATCCTTATCTCCAATTGGTTGGCATTGGACTCTAAGGTGCTTATTGTTGTTGCTCTCAATATACCCTCTTCCCCTTCCCAACTCCCATCTTCCCATCCCTATCACATTTGTCTTCCCCTCCTCTTAATTTTATCAAACTAATATTTAATGGTTCCTACAAAGGGAAACCCTCGTCTTGTATGTTACAGGGGAGTCTAATAAACATGAGACATTATTCATTTTTATTTTGGTTACATTGGCCACAATAGTGATAATTTAGTTGAACTGAAAGTTCTTTAAATGGGATTAAAAATTACCTCCACCCTCAATTTATCTCCTCCAATCCTTAGAGGTGTCTCTCATGTTTCTATTTCCTTGATTACTAAGATCCTCTATGTATATTTATATCTCAAACTTGCCAAAATATAGAGACTCAAAATCTCCCTAGACTATATCAAACAACTTCTTCCGAAAATATTTTCTTCCATTCTGTCACATATTCCTGGATCAACTAATAAAATTATACATTGATTAGCCAATGAAGGTTGTTCTTCACTCTCTATGTTTAGCTATTCTTCTTGGTATTCCTTCTCCCATTCCTCATAAAATATGAATTCCAAGAGATAACAACTTAGGATCTCAATACCTCAATATGGGTGGAAAGCAATGAAATAAATGGATCTAGGCTATAGTTGTGTTTTCATTTGCTTCCATGCTTAGTTTAATTTCCTTATTAGTTTAGAATTTGCGTTGGATGCTACTTTTGCCTCTTGTTGCTAGTATTTCCATAATTGGGGAAGCAAATGGTTTTGATCTTTGTTTTTCAAGGAATCCTCAATTTTGTAAGATCACGAATATTTAATTTACTACATCTATCCTAGTTTCAAGGTGGTAGGCCAGAGACAATAATTTTGCTAAACTAATGTAAATATTTCTATTGCAATACTAAGAGAGCTTACAAAAAAAAAAAAATCATAATTTTTTAATTGAAAATTTAAATAATAATAATATATAATTGTACATTTTAAAGGTTTTATTCATGCTTTTTGTACACTAATGATGATTTTATAAGCCATAGCTTAAAAAAAAAAAAAACAATTTCATTACCCCATTGAAAATGGGTCAAGTTGTCTTAGACTAATATCTAAAATAAACTATACTTTTAGCCTTTCTTTAAAAATGCTCTTAGTAGAATGACTCTTTAATTTTAGTGTTGATTTTAAGTTATTTTTATTTGATTATAGGTGGTTTATAATTCCATGTTTCATTTTTTTTAGATTTTTAGGTCTTTTGTACTTGTGATATTCGGTTTGTAATGCAACAATTGAGAAATGTTGAAATTTTACCATTTTTTGTTCTTGTGATATTTGGTTTTAATTTCATGGTGGACAAATGTGGGATTTTTAAGGTTTTTATGACTCGTTATATTTTATTTTTAACGCCATTGTTGATAATTGTTGGAATTTTATGGTTTTTCATGATCATGATTTCTATTTTTAATGTCATCGCTGAAACATGATTGAATTTTAACCCTAAAAAAAGGGTGATGTGACATCACCACTCCCTAATTTCAGTGTGTTTTTCATGTTTTTGGCATAAAAATATGGACTTTTTGGGCTAAAGTTCTCGTTTTGAGGTTATATTTCTTATCAAGCCAATTAAATCAATCATTTTCTATATAAGTCACAACATGCCATACTTCAATGTTTAGGCATGAGGTCTGATTTTGTAAATTTGCCACACTGCACCATTTTGCTAAAAATGTATATTTTAGATAGTCATGGAACATGTTCGATGAATTGAATCTTTTTTCATTTGATGGTGAAGTGTTAGGTTTCTAGATTTAATTTTCAAGTATAAGGAGATGATGCAATATCACCTATGGTGAAGTAAGCACTCTGACATGTTGTATTTTTTAAGGTTTCTGGCTTGTGTTTTTAAAGAAATGTCAGTTAGGCATATTCCTAGTGATACATGTAGTTGACATTCATGTTAAAAGAACATGTTCTTAGCATTAAATATGAAATAGAAATATGTCTTCTATCTTCAAGTTCTATAATAAATCACTTAATAAATTCAATCCTATGTTACTTAAAATTAACATGAATAATAAATCCTAGAAATTGCTTAATCATGAAGATAATGCAAAATGAAAATAAATTTTTCAATGACACAATTTTCGATAAAAACATATTTGATACATATATTAAAGAAATCAAATATATGTGAAAACAATTATGAAAAAATAGTTATAGTCTCTAACTCTCCAAACTCTATCAAGGGAAAATCATGAAAACCATAGCCACCATCAAAGATCCATAATAATATAGCATCAACACCAACAACTCCTCCCCTTGGCTTCAAGAAGCTTATATCACATATTCGTTTCACACTAGCATGATTTTATTAGGGTTTACCAACCATAGCCATGTTTCTTTACACACGTGCATGGTAAGAAAACTCTAGTCCTAGTGTCCCTATATACTTTTCCATCCTAGGTTTTGCATGCTCAAATCCTTGGCCTTCACTCTTACATCAACATAAATGGAAACACCTCTATGGAATATCATGAAAGATATAATAACAAACTTTTCTTCTATGAAAGGAACCACACCATTCTAAAAACTGATCACTTTCACCTGACCATGATCATTCTTAACACCACATCCCATCAAACAAGGTTATAGAATCATGCACGTTGTTAGCTCCATTTTCCATGTCTTCTACAAGATTAAAAAATCTAGTAGTACAATAATATCCATCATAGCCATCATCATGAATCACATCAACTTGTTACTCTTCTCTAGTGTCTACATGCATAGCATAAAACTTAGCATTTCATGAGAAAACTGAAAATTTAGACAAAATAAATCCCTACTTGAAACACACAAGACATATATCTCTCTCCTTTTCTTATTCTATTGTTTCCTCATTCAATATAATGTGATGCTACTAGGGTTTCCTCATGAACCAAATGTCCTTTTCCCTACAAGGCTTCTCTAGTACAGTACAATGAATAGATTACAATGATGACAAAATATACAATGAATCTATCCTCTTTTATGTATATAATAGGTGAGGAAGGACAACATAATAAGAAAATAATTCCATACAATTGAAATATTCTCCAAGAATGATCCTCCATGGAATCAAGACCCCTCTTCTAAGATTTTGTACTCTCTAACAAGTTGTTAGTCATAAGTTTCCTCTTCCATGGTTTACTTTTGAAGAATCCTAATGTAAGATGACTCTCCTCTAACAATGTGCCACATGTACCCAATGGTTTTCTCATTTGATTAGTAGATTTAAAACCATATTTTTGGACATTAAGAAGCTCCCCATTTTATTGGTAACATTAATTATTTTCCTAAATGCTTATATTTTCACATTGCATTGCCATTCACATTGTAAGAATATATTGTCATGAACCAGATATATTTGTCAATAGCTACCCAAATACATGCAAGACAAATCATTGGAGATGGATATGGGATTTTAAAATTTTTCATTTTTCCCCTCTAATAGTAGATTCATTTTATTATTTCTCAAATTTCATAGATAATGTACAACCACAAATCAATTAATTAGAATTTACAAAAAATACACCATTTTATGTCTTTAAAGAAGGATCCCATTGTCGTTATCTTATGTGTGTAATACATTTCCCAATTTTTGTAAGTGGTATTATACCATATAAGATTTTCACATAGGTGCTCACATATGCCTACCCATGCAAGATGTCTTCTACAATCAATCCCTATGTCATATCCATGCATGACCCATCTAATTATGATATCATATCACTCAACTACAATTGTTGTTTCATAAAACATCTTCCTTGAGCCACATTCAACTTAACCTAGGTGTGGGACCTCACTATGATCTTTAGTACATAGGTAGGTCCACTAGGCACACTCTCACATTGGTATCTAGTCCATGGTGCCTTTTGTCCATGGGTATAAAATACAAACCAACAAGAAAAAATGGGTTTCATAAGTAATATTAGAAGTCGTAGCAAAAATGTTTGAAACAAATACACTCTTGATATCTAGCAATATGAGACAACACACAACTTGAGGTGTCAATTTTTTTTTGCTTAGCACTAGAAAAAAAATTAAGTATATGAAGGCTTCATGGAGGAAATAGGAATTTACAAGGTAGGTTCCTTAGACAGAACACCAAAGGACACTGCTGACAAACCAATCACAGATCAATACACCAGTATTCTTGACGTGGTTAAAACCCTCAAAGAGGGAAAAAGTCCACGGCCTAAGCCAACGTGACCACTTCAGGAAATTTATTAATAAGAGAATGAAATTTTTCATAAGCTTCTCTCATGAATGGTTACCCTACAAATGACCCTCCATTCTCTTTAAATAGAGATCATGGACCAGTCGGGTGTTAAGCCACGAATCAAGTGTAGGTAATACCAAGGAGAGAATGAACCGTCTGATCAATTCATGTCTAGAACATATCATAACCATCGGATTGTAAGTTACGAAAGTAAATACTAAAGAAACGCACTTTACCTAACTCTACACTAGACCAAGTTATACTTAACTATTTCCTATGTGTCGGAATATCCTAACATCCCCCCTTAAGAACAACTTGGGATAGGATTGAAGAACATACACATATGACACAATAGGAGAAGGAAGGACGCATTAGAGCCTATCCCCCCTTAGTGACAACTTCCTGAACTCCAACCATAAATCGAAGTTTAGTAAACTTCGCCTCTCTTAGAGCCTTTGTAAAGGTGTCTGCAACTTTATCATCTATTGAACAATATTGCACTTGAAGAACATGGCCATGATTGAGCTTTCTAATGAACTGCATGTGTAGCTCAATGTGTTTGTTGTGCTGATGTTGGACTGGATCTTTGCATAGTTGAACGGAACTTTCATTATCACACCAAAGTGTAGTCGGATGCTGCTGCTGAAAGCCAAACTCTAATAGGATCTGACGAAGCCACAGGGCTTCCTTACTAGCTTCTACGAAACCACGATACTCTTCTTCTACTGAAGAAAGAGAAATGGCACTTTGTTTCTTGCAAGTCCATGTAATAGGTCCTGAACCAAGAGTGAACACATAACCTGCAGTAGACTTCTGATCATCAAGGTCACTAGCCCAATCAGAATCAATGAAACCAACCAATAGAGGAGATGCTTCTGCACTATAATGAATCCAAAACTAAACTGTACCTCGAACATAATGAAGTATTCTCTTAGCTTCTTTCCAATGACTTTCATGTGGGTTTTGCATAAACCAAGCAATAAGGCTAAGAACAAAGGAAAGGTCAAGACGAGTATGGATCAGATGCAAACGTTTTCCTACAAGTTGACAGTATAAGGTAGCATCAACTTCATGGGAAGTATAAGTGACTGAAAGTTTGGCTCTAGCCTGAAAGGGAGAAGGGGCTGGCTTATAGCCTTCCATGTGAAAATGGCGTAGAAGATCACGGGCATACTTGGACTGGGAAAGGAAAATACCTTCCTTGGATTGCAAGACTTGACGACCAAGAAAATAATGCAAGTGTCCTAAATCTGTCATTTCAAACTTATTTTTAAGGCTCGATTTGACATGGTTTATAAGGTTGGAATCACTACCAGTAAGGATAAGATCATCAACATAAAGAACAAGAATGATAAGACACTTGCCCACTTTCTTGGTGTAGATAGTATTGTCAAAATGACACCTAGAAAAGCCAGTTTCTAAAAGAAATCTATCCATTTTGGCATACCACGCCCGAGGGGCTTGCTTGAGACCATAAACGGATTTCTTAAGCCGACATACAAGGTTGGAGTATATTTGTATGAAGCCAGTAGGTTGTTCCATATAGATTTCTTCATGCAAGTCCCCATGCAAGTCCCCATGCAAGAAGGCAGATTTAACATCCATCTGATGGACTTCCCATTTGAAAGAGGTAGCAAGGGAAGGAACAAGGCGTATAGAGTTCATTTGAGCAATAGGGGAGAAGACTTCATCATAGTCAATGCCTTCAATTTGTGAAAAACCCTTATCAACAAGATGAGCTTTATGTTTATCAACTTTTCCATCTGGTCCATACTTGGTTCTGTAAACCCATTTAAATCTAACAATTTTTTGTCCCTTTGGAAGAGGAACAAGATCCCATGTATCATTTCCCAATAATGAACTATATTCTTCATTCATAGATGCATCCCAATCTAGATGGCGTGAAGCTTTTGCAAAGGTCAAGATCATAATTCACTGAAGCTTGAGCCAGTAAAGAAGAGGCTCTATTTAACTGAGAATGTGTATGTCGTTGAGCACCTGCTGCATCCTGAGTAGCACAGACCCATTTTTGAAGGTAAGGAGCTGAAGGAGGATCCTAAGAAGGTGGGGGAGGAATGTCATCATCCCTGTGATCATCTGAAGAAGAAATATTTTCAGAAGTATAAGGGATAGAGAGAGGTGGCACATCTGTCGAACTAGGCTCGTAGGCCAATATATTTTTAGCAAGCTTTACATCTCTTCTAATGATAACATTTTTGGACTTAAGTGGAATAAGTCTATATCCTTTGACATCTTCAGAATATCCAACAAAAATACATTTTTCACTCTTAGGTTCTAAAGCTTTATGTTTCTCATCTGGAATATTTAGCTCTCCATTTTGTATTATTGGATCTATAGCTGTCATTTTTGCGTATGCTCTTTGACCTACGGCGCTGATACCATGTAGGAATTTACAGGGTAAGTTCCTGAGATAGAACACCAAAGGACACCACTCATAAACAGATCACAGATCAATACACTCGTATTCTTGACGTGGTTAAAACCCTCAAAGAGGGAAATAGTCCACGGCTTGAGCCAACACGGCCACTTTAGGAAATTTATTAATAAAAGAATGAAAATTTACATAAGCTTCTCTCATGAATAGTTACCCTACAAATGACCCTCCATGCTCTTTAAATAGAGATCATGGACCAATCAGGTGTTAAGCTATGGATCAAGTGTCCATAATACCGAGGAGAGAATGAACCGTCGGATCACTTCATGCCTAGAACATATCATGACCATTGGATTGTAAGTTACAAAAGTACATAGTAAGGAAACACACTTTACCTAACTCTACACTAGACCAGGTTATACTTAGATGTTTCCTATGTGTCGAAATATCCTAACATTGGAGGAATAATATTTTGGAAATACTGAAGGTTGAGTTTCTTTAAGAATGAGTCGATGGAACCATTCATTTGTAAATGTTTGAGATCATTGTGATTTTATTACGGATTCACCTATCATTTCTAGCACAGCCATATTTTTCTTTTATTTTCCATATTAAGCTTATTGTTTTCTTCCCTATTCTTTTTATTATGAATGTAGTTAATGTAAAATTAAGGCCAGAATCCTTATATAGTCAAGGATTTGCATATATAATTTTTATTTGATAAAACTTTGTAATTTCTATATTGTGTAAAGTATTTATGCATATGACTAGTATAATTAAATGAGAGGGTCTGCACCTGTCAGAAATAGGTCATCCTTATAAGGTGCCGGTATGAGAGGTCAATCATCCACAACCTTCGAGTAATGGTTTGGATCGGTTTCACTCCTAGTGAATCTTAGCTTCATCTAACAACTATCAATCCTCTCATACTATGCTCAGGGAGTTTTGTTTCAAGTCATAGAGGGCTTTCTTTCACCTATATGAGATTCCCGATCATGAATCTCAAAATCCTCGGGTTGTTCCAAACCTGTGGACCTACTACATGAGGGGAATGGTCCCCTTATAAGATTTTCTTTTGGTACATCTCAGACATGTAATTTCATGCTCTTTTTGAATTCAGGCATCCCTGCCACCATCTGACTCATAGACCTCCAGTGCTATGTGTCAATGGGCATGGTCCCCAGTGGAATTCCTGCAACTTGATACAACCCTGAACTCAAAAACATCTTTGAAAATTCTATTTTCAAACACGTACCTTTCCATCGATGAGTGCCACCCTAAAACGTTTGACTTCCATTGCTGAAATGGACACTAGGTTCTTCTTGCGATCAGGTACATAAAAGAGATTTTGTAAATGAATCGAGTTACCCTCATTCAATTAAGGGATAACATTCTCTACACCCTTTCTAGGATAGGTGGCATCAGCTCCAAGTATAATCCCACGATTGTTTCCATCTCTACCAAATTAGAGAGTGCACCCATCTCTTTGATGAAGTTCCTTGAGGCACTACAATCAATAAACCAGATTCCCAAAGAATCTAAATGACAACGCCAATACAAGATAACACTTCTTTACCTTATCAGAAATAATATTTGATTCTTCATACCTGGGGTTCCTTGCATTCTTTGAAGAGTCGGCCATTTCCTTGATGACCTGCTTTACTTATCATTCCTCTAATCATTGAATATGTCCCTAGAATGATTGTTATCTTCATCAAGAGATGTGTCTCTACCATTTAGACAATCCTTCACACAATGGCCGAACTTATTGTAACCAAGGAATCTACCTTTCTTCCCACCCTGCGATTCCGTCTTCTAATATAGTGATCTTAAGGTAGGCCATCAGAAACTTCCACTGCACCATTCTGATAATATTTTCTGCTTCGACTTCTCCCTCAGAGATCAGTGTCACCTGAGATCAGTGTCATTCTTCCTGCAGTGCAAATCTGCTCCCATACATGCAAGGTCTTGACTGCACCTTCCTTTATATCACTGCGGCTACCCTTTATGACTGCGTCTTCCTTTATTTTATTATTGCTACCCTTTATGTTGGATAGCGTATAAGTGCTCCATGCTGTGCGTTATATTGCTGCGTATAGAATACATTTAGAGAGTCTTTGTTATAGCGTATGATGTCTTCCCTTACCGCGGCTAGGAGTCTCCATTAGATTATATGAATTCCTTCCCTTGTTGCAGCTAGGAGTATCCACTAAGCGTATAAGCTAGGGCATCATCTACGTATAAGCGAGGGCATCATCTACTTGACCCAATGTATCTTCTTGTGTGTCTCCCCTTCACCAAAAACCAAAGATGTGGAGAGGAGGAGATCACATGAAGAGTGTGTGTTTCAAATGACTTCAAGTCCTCTCCTATTTATACTAAAATGTGGATGATGAATGGACACGCCTATTGAGCTTCTGAGCCTACAGAGGATGCTGGCCGACTTGACAATTTGCTTAATAACATAAATAATTTCATAACTTCATAAATACTTATCAGAATTGGATGATCTTTAGATCAATCCTACACCTCTCAATGAGAGGGATCCAACAAAAATATCAGCTACCATTAATAAGATGACCCACATGGAGTTTGGCCCTAGTTGCCAATTTTAACACTCCCTCTCAACTAGGGAGAACTCCATCCATTGATCCATATTTCATGACTGTACTATCTCTACCATCAGTGCCCTTGCACTGCTCTGCTCTACTTTGCTTAGCTCTGCTCAACTCTGCTTAGCTCTGTTAGCTCTGCTTAGCTCTACTCAGCTCTGTTAGCTCTAATTTGCTCTGCTAGCTCTACTTAGCTCTGTTAGCTCTGCCCTGCTCTGCTAGCTCTGATCTACTCTACTTCGCTCTGCTGAACGATGAATAAGAAGAATTGATCGAGAATGTGTCATACCATTCTCCACTGACCCGAAGTCAGTCTCAGAGTGTGTACCACTGGTCCCAAACCAATCCTCAACCAACCTGAAGTCAGTGTCATAATAGGTACAACTCCTACCACTGGTCCCAAACTAGTATTCTACTGACTCGAAGTCAATCTCAGAGTATGTACCACCGGTCCCAAACTAGTCCTCTAGTGACCCAAAGTTAGTGTCATAGTGGGTACAACTCCTACCACTGGTTGTAGACTAATATTCTACTGACTCGAAGTCAGTCTCAGAGTATGTACCACTGGTCCCAGACCAGTATCATTGATTTGAGATCAATGAAGGTCATCCTAGCATAGGGAGTAGGGTAGATACAACGATGCGTCCATCGGTACTACTATGGTCCCTATCCTCATTTCGCTGCTCATTGATTAGATGAGAGGTACTTCCCATGAGTCCTAGACTACATGGGTAGGATGCCTCAATGGGATAACTAATCATCCTATCCACAAGAGAGTGAATCATCCTGTCCCACAAGAGAGCGAATCATCTTGTCCTCAGGAGAGTGAATCATCCTGTCCATAGGAGAGCGAATCATCCTATCCCATAAGAGAGTGAATCATCTTGTCCATAGGAGAGCGAATCATCTTGTCCACAGGAGAGCTAATCATCCTGTCCATAGGAGAGTGAATCATCCTGTCCACAAGAGAGCGAATCATCCCATCCCACAAGAGAGAAAATCATCTTGTCCACAGGTGAGCGAATCATCCTATCCACAGGAGAGCCAATCATCCTATCCATAGGAGAGCCAATCATCCTATCCTCAATCACCATGGAGAACACATCATCTAGTTCAGCATGCGCCACCAGGGGAGGGTGAGTCACCCTGTGGTCGTATGTTGCTCCAGTAAGAACCCCAAGCCCTCAGAGCTCCCAGAGCTCAATGTATGCAACATGCAAGACCATTTTACAAGGGTCTCTCGATGACTCCAAGTCATTCAGAAAAATAATAGATTTGATCTTTCCCCCGGGACTTTGACAAAGTGTAGTGACTTGTACATCATCTCACAGTGATGGAGCTTCCTTGCTCATTAACACACCATATCCCAGATAAGGTAGTATCTAATGTCTATCTGCTGGAGCAATAATTGAATACAGGATTCCTCAATAATCGAATCCTGCCTCTGGTTGTCACAGAGAATCACATGTATTCATCATGTGTAAAAACAGCTCACTAAAGAGCTTCCTCGGCTAGGCAGCTTCATACGAGGTCATACTCATAGTTATGTATCCGGTCTCGGCGGTGCTTATAACAACCGACTTTTGCTTCCTGCTCCTCAATGATATCGAAGCATAATACAAAGAGAACTAGCACTGAGAGGTGCTCTAGTGATCCTCCACATTGCCTGCCGAGTCAACATTCGAATAATCATGCAATTTCATATTTTCGGTAGTGTATCTTAATCCATGAGAGATTGTGCCCCAAAGATATCTCAGAATATTCTTGGCACCAATCCAGTGAGGCTCAACCAAATATGAGTTCACCATGCTAACTGCAAAACATATGTTCAGACGGAAGTTCACCAAGAACATCAACAAATATGAGTTTATGAAACTCAGAGGCATTTCCCAAATCTGTTCTGACATCACTACCATATAACTTTAAGATCTTCGAGGTATTCACAGGCTTGCAGTTTATCATTTCACATCTGGAATCCAACTTCCTCTTACTTCTGCAAATGAGAGGGTCTGCACCTATTAGAAATAGGTCATCCTTATAAGGTGTCGGTATGAGAGGTTAATCATCCACAACCTTCGAGTAATGGTTTGGATCGGTTTCACTCCTAGTGAAACTCAGCTTCATCTAACAACTATCAATCCTCTCATACTATGCCCAGGGAGTTTTGCTTCAAGCCATAGAGGGCTTTCCTTCACCTGTAGGAGATTCCCAATCATGAATCTCAAGCTCCTTGGGTTGTTCCAAACCTGTCAACCTACTACATGAGGGGAATGGTACCCTTGTAAGATTTTATTTTGGTACATCTCAGATATGTACTTTCATACTCTTTTTGAATTCAAGCATCCCTGCCACAATCTTACTCATAGACCTCTGGTGCTATGTATCAATGGGCATGGTCCCCAACGGACTTCCTACCACTTGATAAACCCTTGAAATCAAAAACATCTTTGAAAATTCTATTTTCAAACACGTACCTTTCCATCGATGAGTGCCACCCTAAAACCTTTGACCTCCATTGTTGAAATGGACACAAGGTTCTTCTTGCGATTAGGTACATAAAAGAGATTTTTTAAATGAATCGAGTTACCCTCATTCAATTGAGGGATAACATTCTCTACACCAGTTCCGAGATAGGTGGCATCGGCTCCAAGTATAATCCCATGATTGTTTCCATCTCTACCAAATTAGAGAGTGCACCCATCTCTTCGATGAAGTGTTTTAAAGCACTACAATCAATAAACCAGATTCCCAAAGAATCGAAAGGAGAGGGCCAATACAAGATAACACTTCTTTATCTTATCATAAACAATATTTGATTCTTCATACCTAGGGTTCCTTGCTTTCTTTAAAGAGTCGGTCATTTCCTTGATGACCTACATTACTTGTCATTCCTCTAATCGTTGAAGTTGTCCCTGGAATGATTGTTGTCTTCATCAAGAGATGTGTCTTTTCCATTTAGACACTCCTTCACACAATGGCCGAACTTATTACAACCAAGGCATCCACCTTTCCTCCCACCCTGAGATCCGGTATTCTAATAAAGTGATCTTAAGGTAGGCCATTAGAAACTTCCACTACACCATTCTAATAATATTTTCTTCTTCAACTTCTCCCTCTGTGAATTTGAAGAGGGATGAGGAACCCATTGATCCTTTTGTCCTGTCCCAATTGTCTTCGGTGATTGCTCTTTCACTCTTTCTTGGGCATTGTCTTCACCTCAGCTCCGATACCATGTTAATTTTAGGTATGTTATATGCTAGAGCAATTTATCTCAATTTCTTTTCTAGATTAGTAATCACATCAACATAAAGTAAACTGTAGATAGAACATAAATATAAATCGAAAAATACAAGCCAAGACAAGAGAAAATAAGATGTGGCGCTAGCCAGGGACAAACCCCCATGTTGGGAAACCCTTGATCAATTCTTCTTTTATGTTCTTCAAAGTTCAGTAGAGAGAGATAGATAGTACATTTACAACAAAAGTCAACTCTTTGACTTATTTAGATCTGAGCATAGATCATTTCCAATAACAATGATACATGAGATCAGTTGAAGACATTCTACTTCAACTGATTCTCCAAGGTGACAGCTTCACCTATCGTAGTGTTTCATTTCGTCCATTTTCTACACCTTACCATGTGGCTCCATGTTGTACCATCATAGTGCTTAGCTGCTCTCATCTGATTTCATCATCATGGTACTCCTTATTATGCTACATATTCATCATCATGCTGCCCTTTACTAACATCCTCGTTATGCTGCATCTTTCATCATCATGATCTGAGACTGTTCATGATTGAGGTAAGCGAGTTAATAGAAACAAGTATAAGTGTATGCTGAGATCCTTGCTACAGGACTTAAGACCCTTCAGCTCCATCTGGTTGATGAAAACACCTATAGGTATGTCGATATGCTTCTCATAGATATACTGAGATCATCATTAACCTTCTCTGATTTATTCATTCGAAGATATTTCCTTCAGGTTACAGGTATGCCGAGTATCACATATTTCATCATTATGACTATTATGCCAAGACAATCATATATATATGAAAGACTGAGATAATCACTTAACGTAATCTCCATTTAGTTGAGACGGTGTTTGAGAGAGTACCCATATACATTTACATTTCATGTGTTGAGGTTGTTTAGAAGGTAGGTCCGAAGTGATGTTTCTGTAGTGCGGGTTGCAAGGGTTTGATTTTCATCCTCATTACTTCACCAAAACCCTTACCATACATACTTAACTGAGACTGTATTTTTACGAAATATTGAACCTGTACCTTGATACCAATGACCTGTACTCACCTGAGATCAGCGTCATTCTTCCTGCAGTGCGGATCTGCTCTCATACATGTGAGATCTTGACTGCACCTTCCTTTATATCACTGCGGCTACCCTTTATGACTGCGGCTTCCTTTATTTTATTGCGGCTACCCTTTATGTTGGACAACGTATAAGTGCTCCATTCTATGCGTATATATTGCTGCATATAGAATACATTTAGAGAGTCTTTGATACAACGTATGATGTCTTCCCTTACTACGGCTAGGTGTCTCCATTAGATCATATGAATTCCTTCCCTTACTGCGGCTAGGAGTTTCCACTATAGCGTATAAGCTAGGGCATCATCTACGTATAAGGTAGGGCATCATCCACTTGGCCCAACATATCTTCTTGCGTGTCTCTCCTTCACCAAAAACAAAAGACGTGGAGAGGAGGAGATCACATGAAGAGTGTGTGTTTCAAATGACTTCAAGTCATCTCCTATATATACTAAAACATGGATGATGAATGGACATGTCTATTGAGTTTCTGAGCCTACGTAGGATGCTGGCCGACTTGACAATTTGTTTAATAACATAAATAAATTCATAACATCATAAATACTTATCGGAATCGGATGCTCTTTAGATCAATCCTACACCTCTCAATGAGAGGGATCTAATAAAAATATAAGCTTCCATCAATAAGATGACCCACATAGAGTTTTGCCTTAGTTGCAAATTTTAACACTCCATCTCAACTAGGGAGAACTCCATCCACTGATCCATATGTCCTGACTGTACTATCTCTGCCATGAGTGCCCTTGCACTGCTCTACTCTGCTTTGCTCAGCTCTACTTAGCTCTGCTAGCTCTACTTAGCTCTGCTAGCTCTACTCAACTCTACTTAGCTGTACTAGCTATGCTTAGCTCTACTCAGCTCTGCTATCTCTACTCTGCTCTGCTAACTCTGCTCTGCTCTGCTAGCTCTGCTCTACTCTACTCACCTCTGTTGAACCATGAATAAGAAGAATTGATCGAGAATGTGTCATACCATTCTCCACTGACCCGAAGTCAGTCTCAGAGTGTGTACCACTAGTCCCAAACCAATCCTCAACCAACCCGAAGTCAATGTCATAGTAGGTACAACTCTTACCACTGGTCCCAAACTAGTATTCTACTGACTCTAAGTCAGTCTTAGAGTATGTAACACTGGTCCCAGACTAGTCCTCTACTGACCCAAAGTTAGTGTCATAGTGGGTACAACTCCTACCACTAGTCCTAGACCAGTATTCTACTGACTTGAAGTCAGTCTCAGAGTTTATACCACTGGTCCGAGACTAATCCTCTACTGACCCGAAGTCAGTGTCATAGTGGGTACAACTCCTACCACTGGTCCCAGACCAGTATCATTAATCTGAGATCAATGAAGGTCATCCTAGCATAGGGAGTAGGGTAGATACAACGATGCATCCATCAGTACAACTATGGTCCCTATCCTCATTTCCCTGCTCATTGATCAGATGAGAGGTACTTCCCATGAGTCCTAGACAGCATGGGTAGGATGCCTCGATAGGAGAACTAATCATCCTATCCACAGGAGAGTGAATCATCCTGTCCCACAAGAGAGCGAATCATCTTGTCCCACAAGAGATCTAATCATGTTGTCCTTAGGAGAGTGAATCATCTTGTCCACAGGAGAGCGAATCATCCTATTCCACAAGAGAGTGAATCATCTTATCCACAGGAGAGCGAACCATCCTGTCCACAGAAGTGCGAATCATCCTGTCCATAGGAGAGTGAATCATCTTGTCCATAGGAGAGCGAATCATCCTGTCCACAAGAGATCAAATCATCCTGTCCCACAAGAGAGTGAATCATCTTGTCCACAAGAGAGCGAATCATCCTGTCCACAGGAGAGCAAATAATCTTGTCCACAAGAGATCGAATCATCCTATCCTTAATCGCCATGGAGAACACATCATCCAGTTCAGCATGCATCACCAGGGGAGGGTGAGTCACCCTGTGGTCGTATGTTGCTCCACTAAGAAACCCAAGCCCTCATAGCTCCCAGAGCTCAATGTATGCAACATGTAGGACCCTTTTACAAGGGTCTCTCGAGGACTCCAAGTCATTCGGCAAAATCATATATTTGATCTTTCCCCTGGGACTTTGACAAAGTGTAGCGATCTGTACATCATCTCATAGTGATGGAGCTTCCTTGCTCATTGACACACCATATACCAGATAAGGTAGTATTTGATGTTTATCTACTGAAGCAATCATTAAATACGGGATTCCTCAATAATCAAATCCTACCTCTAGTTGTCATAGATAATCACAGTGGTATTCATAATGTGTAAAAACAGTGCACTGAAGAGCTTTCTCGTCTAGGAAGCTTCATACGAGGTCATACTCATAGTTATGTATCCGGTCTCAGCGGTGCTTATAACAACCGACTTCTGATCCCTACTCATCCATGATATCGAAGCAGAATACAAAGAAAACTATCACTGAGAGGTGCTCTAGTGATCCTCCACACTGCCTGCCCAGTCAGCATTTGAATAATCGTGCATTTTCATATTTCCGGTAGTGTATCTTAATCCATGAGAGATTGTGCCCCAAAGATATCTCAAAAGATTCTTGGAACCAATCCAGTGAGGCTCAACCAAATATGAGTTCACCATGCTAACTGCAAAACATATGTCTGGATGGAAGTTCACCGAGAACATCAACGCAAATGAGTTTATGAAACTCAAAGGCATTTCCAAAATCTGGTCTGACATCACTACCATATGACTTTAAGATCCTTGAGGTAGTCACAGGGTTGTAGTTTATCATTTAACATCTAGAATCCAACTCCCTCTTACTTCTGCAAATGAGAGGGTCTAAACTTATTAGAAATAGGTCATCCTTATAAGGTGTCAGTATGAGAGGTCAATCATCCACAACCTTCGAGTAATGGTTTTGATCGGTTTCACTCCTAGTGAAACTCAGCTTCACCTGACAACTATCAATCCTCTCATACTATGCCCGGGGAGTTTTGCTTCAAGCGATAGAGGGCTTTCTTTCACCCATAGGAGATTCCCGATCATGAATCTCAAGCTCCTTGGGTTGTTCTGAACCTATCAACCTACTACATGAGTGGAATGGTCCCATTGTAAGATTTTATTTTGGTACATCTTAGACATGTACTTTCATGCACTTTTTGAATTCAGGCATCCCTGCCACCATCTGAGTCATAGACCTCTGGTGCTATGTATCAATGGGCATGGTCCCCAGCGGACTTCCTGCAACTTGATACAACCCTGAACTCAAAAACATCTTTGAAAATTCTATTTTCAAACACATACCCTTCCATCGATGAGTGCCACCCTGAAACCTTTGACTTCCATTGCTGAAATGGACACCAGGTTCTTCTTGCGATTAGGTACATAAAAGAGATTTTTTAAATTAATCAAGTTACCCTCATTCAATTGAAGGATAAAATTCTATACACCCTTTGTAGGATAGGTGGCATCGGCTCCAAGTATAATCCCACGATTATTTCCATCTCTACGAAATTAGAGAGTTCACCCATCTCTCTGATGAAGTGATTTAAAGCACTACAATCAATAAACTAGATTCCCAAAGAATATAAAGGAGAGGGCTAATAAAAGTTAACACTTCTTTATCTTATCATAAACAATATTTGATTCTTCATACCTAGGGTTCCTTGCTTTGTTTGAAGAGTCGGTCATTTCCTTGATGACCTACATTAGTTTTCATTCCTCTAATCATTGAAGATGTCCCTAGAATGATTGTTATCTTCATCAAGAGATGTGCCTTTTCCATTTAGACACTCCTTCACACAATGGTTGAACTTATTACAACCAAGGCATTTGGCTTTCCTCCCACCCTGAGATTCGATCTTCTAATAAAGTGATCTTAAGGTAGGCCATCAGAAACTTCCACTGCACAATTATGATAATATGTTCTTCTTCGACTTCTCCCTCAGTGAATTTGAATAGGGATGAGGAACCTATTGATCCTTTTGTCCTGTCCTAACTGTCTTCGGTGATTGCTCTTTCACTCTTGCTTGGGCACTATCTTCACCTCAGCTCTAATACCATGTTAATTTTAAGTATGTTCTATGTTAGAGAAATTTATCTCAATTTGTTTTCTAGATTAGTAATCACATCAACATAAAGTAAATTGCATATAGAACATAAACATAAATCGTAAAAGACAAGCCAAGACAAGAGGACACAAGATGTGGCACTGGCTAGGGACAAACCCAAATGTTGGGAAACCCTTGATCAATTCTTCTTTTATGTTCTTCAAAGTTCAACAGAGAGAGATAGACAGTACATTTACAACATAAGTCAACGCTTTGACTTATTTAGATCTGAGAATAGATAATTTCCAATAACAATGATACATGAGATCAGTTGAATACATTCTGCTTCAAATGATTCTCCAAGGTGATGGCTTCACCTATCGTAGTGTTGCATTTCGTCCATTCGCTGCACCTTACTGTGTGGCACCATGTTGTACCATCGTAGTGTTGAGCTGCTCTCATCTAATTTCATCATCATGCTACTCCTTATTATGTTGCATATTCATCATCATGCTTCCCTTTACTAACATCCCCATCATGCTGCATCTTTCATCATCATGATCTAAGACTATTCATGATTGAGGTGAGTTAATAGAAACAAATATAAGTTTATGCTGAGATCCTTGCTACAGGACTTAAGACCCTTCAACTCCATCCGGTTGATGATAGCACCTACAGGTATATCAAGATGATGCTCATAGATATACTAAGATCATCATTAGCCTTCTCTGATTTATTCATTCGAAGATATTTCCTTTAGGTTACAGGTATGCCGAGTATCACATACTTCATCATTGTGACTATTATGACAAGGCAGTCATATATATATGCAAGACTGAGATAATCACTTAACATAATCTCCATTTAGCTGAGATAGTGTTTCAGAGAGTACCCATATACATTTATATTTCATGCGTTGAGGTTGTTTAGAAGGTAGGTCCGAAGTAATGTTTCTGTAGTGCGGGTTGCAATGGTTTGATTTTCATCCTCATTACTTAACCAAAACCCTTATCATACATACTTAACCAAGAATGTATTTTTACAAAATACTGAACCTGCACCTTGATACCAAGAACATGTACTCACCTTAGATCAGCGTCATTCTTCTTGTAGTGCGGATCTGCTCCCATACATGCGAGGTCTTGACTGTACCTTGCTTTATATCACTGTGGCTACCCTTTATGGTTGCAGCTTCCTTTATTTTATTGTTGCTACCCTTTATGTTGGACAACGCATAAGTGCACCATGCTGTGCGTATATATTACTGCGTATATACTGCATTTAGAGAGTCTTTGTTATAACGTATGATGTCTTCCCTTTCTGCAGCTAGGTGTCTCCATTAGATCGTATGAATTCCTTCCCTTACTACAGCTAGGAGTTTCCACCACAACGTATAAGCTAGGGAATCATCTACGTATAAGCTAGGGCATAATCCACTTGGCCCAACATATCTTCTTGCGTGTCTCTCCTTCACCAAAAACCAAAGACGTGGAGAGGAGGAGATCACATGAAGAGTGTGTGTTTCAAATGACTTCAAGTCCTCTCCTATTTATCCTAAAATGCTGATGATGAATGGACACGTCTATTGAGCTTCTGAGCCTACGTAGGACGCTGGCCGACTTGACAATTTGTTTTATAACATAAATAAATTCATAACTTCATAAATACTTATTGGAATCAGATGATATTTAGATCAATCCTACACCTCTCAATGAGAGGTATCCAATAAAAATATCAGCCACCATTAATAAGATGACCCACATGGAGTTTGCTCCTAGTTTCCAGTTTTAACATGTAAATTATTTATGCATATGACTAGTATAATTAAATAATTTTTTGTTGTACTCATAATTTATTGTACCCTTTTAGTATTTATTATTGCAAGGTCATATTTTAAGTGATAATATAAATATTATTCTTGAATTAATGTTTTTGTGCTTAGATCTGGTGTTATATTTGTTCAATTCATTGTTTTAATTCCTCACAATTCACTTTTAATCACCTTGGCCTTATAGGGACATCCTTACTCTATAAAAAATTCAAGATTAATTGCTTTACTAACTTTATTCATCCTTCCATAATCATATTATATGCTATTATATTCAAGATTCCATTCCCAATAGAAATTCCATTGGCCTAAGTGTTGGAAACAATGTTGTCGATTATTGGACACTGTTGTCATGGATTGGAACCTGTTATTGATCTTGGAGATTGAAGCACAATAATTGATTTCAACAGAAGCATTGAGCTAGTTGTGCAAGTCAAATGTAGAGAACCATCCTTGTAGCTAAATAATTAAAGAATCCTTAACATAATTATAGCTATGGCTGGTGTATGAATGGTTCAATGGCTTGTAGGTTAAACACACTTTGTCTATAGAAGATCAAGTCAAAATCCTCTTTGAATTGTGTGGTTCAATGCTTCTTAGAAAGACCTTTCCAACAATGTGTGATAGTCCAAAAATATTCTATGTGTTAAGTCAATTCATAGGTTCAGGCTTCATGAAGGGCATACGAGAAGAAAATGTGAAAAGGGAAACAAATCAAATCTGTTTGGACTACTTGAACTATTCATACAAGTTTAATTTTTTAAAAACGTTTGGTCATTTGGCATTTCAGGTATTTGGGCCCATCATTAGTTTGAGATGTTTCATCTGTTCAAGCTATACAGTATGTTTGGGTTAGTTGATTGTTCGAGAGCTACGTCACTCGGGATTTTATGCTCAAACACGATCATGAGGAAAGGCTAGAAATTGGCCTATTCTTATTTATACAGAATGATGACTTGAAGGAATGACATGAAATCATGTGGAAGGTCCACATGGAAGGAAGATTTAGAGTTTTTGGATGGCCAAGTGGGCCAAATACATGTGACATACAACAACGCTTGGAGAGTTCCAAGTGGTGAGATGATGTCACCATGAAAGCAGCAATGTCATCAATTGATGATATGGCAATGCATTATGAGTTCTAAAGAAGTATAGATATTTGAGAAATTGGTGCAAAAGCTTATATGGATTAAAGGAGTTCATTGCAAATTTAGATAAATAAGGATGGAACAAACTATGAGATCTGATTTACTGCTGAAATAATGGGTAACCACCGGTAGAAATCAGAGCACAAGATTGAGTGTGCTAGCTCATACAATAACAACTAAAGATTGAGTAGATTTAAATTAAAAGTGTGGTTGGTGGAATTAAATATTTATCTTCTTATCATTCTAATGTAGAGGAATAGAGTGTTAGAGAGAGATATATAAAATGAATTATGACTAGATAAAGTAATGGTACATCCTTAAGCCGAAGTAGAGTTTAGAGAAACACCTATTCTCGAACAGTGCATAATTGGAATAAAAAGAAAGATAAGAAGAATAGTAAGAAGGGTGAGAGGTGTAAAGTATGAGAGTGATGGAGTAAGAGCATAGAGTATGGTGGATACAAATTTGAAGTAACAAAACTTGATAATGAGTGAGTTGTAGAAAGACAGAGTTATAGATTGCATCTATGTGTGTACATGCAGAAGAGAAAAGAACATGTTAAGGAATATGTGAGATGCAAAAGTTGAATCAGCTATGTGTGAGAAGTAAAAAAAATTGTAACTAAAATAACATACATGAGGTCTTAGTTTGAAAATCCCATGAAAGAGCATATCTAACTTGCAGTAATAGCTTGGTTCCTATACAAATACGAGGTAAGTGCATCTAAACGAGTTGGTACGAGTTGGTTATTACTGATTTGAGGGGGTTGGAGCCTCCTGTGAGTGGGTGCTCAAAAAATATTTGATGTAAATAGAGTGGGTGCCTTGAATTTACATCATAATGAAAAAAAAAGTTTGGCCATTTTTCTCTCGGAAGGGTTTCCATGTTCAAATCATTGTATAAAATCGTGAATGTATTTTATTGTGTGATTGTGTGATGTTTCTTTCAAAAATAAAGAAACTATAATTATTGATTGACCACCGATCTTAGTGATTCAGAGCTAGGTTCCTTCAAGAATGTTTAATCACTAAAAAGTAGATCCACAAGGAATCATGGAAAATCATGCAAGTCATAATGTATACTAAAGCAAAGTACTAGTTTTGGATGTAGTTAATTATGTATTCTATTGAGTTAGAATGGAAGCATACATCATGCCTATTGGAGTGGTTGTATGTTTTGCATTAGAGTATAGATACAAGGTTACAGAAAATCCACTGGCATATCCTAATGAATGGAGATAATACAACGATAATGCAACGACCAAGAATGCAATTCAAGCTTGTCTTAACCAATAAAGTTGTAAAGGTGATGAACTGCAAATTAACTAAGGAAGCTTGGGACAAGCTTAAGAATTGTTATGAAAGAGAATAAAAGGTAAAGAAAGATAAATTATAGACCTATAGAATTAACTTTTAAAGTCTTAGGATGAGTGAAGAAGAAAGCATTGTTGAATAATTTCTTACAATTGATGAAGTAATCGATCTGATTAGAGGACTTTCCGAAGACATTGAAGAATAGGAAGTTGTCCAAAAGGTTTGAAGATCACATCTAATGAATTTTAATGTTGAGATCTAAGCCATAGAGGAGATGACAAAATTATAGGAACAAGTGCATGGAACATTCGCTTCTTATGAGATGAGAATTGGGAAAGAGAACTCAGAGCCAAAAGAAGTAGCATTTGAAGCTACAAAGAAATCCAAATAGAATAAAAGATATCAATATTTCTCCAGTGATGATTCATGGTGATATGGCTTAGTTTGTTAGAAAACTCAGAAGGGGCTTGGGGAAATACAAAGGTAATATACCATTTAATTTTTTTGGAACGTGTTAGAGTAGGAAACTTTGGTTCTAAATTAACATATAAAGTTGAGAAGTGAGAGAAGGACAAAGAAAATAAGAGTCAAGACAAAGCTCTAAAATATCAAAGGAAGAAGATTTAGAAGAAATGGAGTTTCTACTCCAAGGGATATAGTGATTCATATGAGGAAATAAATGAAGAATCATCTAAGTGATAAAAAGAGGAATGCACAATCATGGCATTTGAATTCAAAACTAAGTTTGAAGAAAAATCAAAATTAGAAGGAGTGGTGGATCTTGAAGTAGAGCTAGTTAGTGCACTAGAAGAGCTGAAGAAGACGAGGAACAAGAACAAGTTGTTGAAAGATAAGCTTCTAAGATATGAATAAGGTATGTATAATTCTTATAATTACTTATATAACCATTAAAAGTTAAAACTAGAAGAAACTATCAAGCTTAAAGACATTCTAGTTCAACAATTAAAGGACAGGAAAACAAATCATGCTAGACTAGATGATGAAAATAAAGTCTTGAAGTTAGAATTGCTAAGAATGTAGGGAAATTCTATTTTGGATTAATATTATGGGTATATAATTAATCTAAAAACTTATCTTGAATAAGCCAGGATAAAAGAGTAGCTTCCTCTGAATCAGGGAGTTGAGTGGGAAAAGAATTTCCAAGAGTTGGGAGCAGAAGTTGTATCTCTGATATTAGATCTCATGAAGATCGTGTCCATGATCGAGTTACACATCATATTTAATAAGGGTTTAGAGGAATTAGATGATATCCTCAATTTCCAAATACCATCAGGAAGCAAAGTTGGTCTAGGATATAAAGAATCTCAACAGACTCTAGAAGGACAATCGAGTTCCAAGTCCCCAAGAAACAAGGAGTCTCATAACCATGTGAATGTCATTAAAGGAAGATCTGGTAATGCTGAAAGGTTGAAAAAGCATAAAGATAGGTTGAGAGGTAAAAATTATGTTAATACCAAATAACCTTAGAATGGATTTTTTTCACCATCAAATCTGTAGACAAAATTTGAATATATCTACTCAAACACAATAGATGCGTTACCTCAAGTGCCCAAAGTTATTTTATGGTAACTATTATATGTGTCATAATGTTCGTCATAATGATGTTGATTGTAAAGTGATTAATGTTGAAAAGAGATTAAAATTATAATTCTAATCACTTTCAAGTTGGCAGATCTATAATTTTTCCTTCTATAGATAGAATTTTTTTCTTCTCGCTTATGAATGATATAAAATGTTACAGGTGTCATGATTATGGTCACAAGGCTAATGAATGTAGAATAAAAATGGTTAAGCCTACTGAATAACAAAATACAAAGCAGCCAAATTCTCATAAGAATGAAGGGAGATGGAGACAAAAGAAAAGAAACATAAGAATGCGAGGTTGTATTGTACGTTCATGACCAGGAAGAGAAGTGGTATGTGGATTGTGGTTTCTCAAAGTACATGACTTGAGACAAGAGTAAGTTATTCTTTTTGAAAGAAAGTAGAAAATGTAATATTAAGTTTGGAAACAATGTTCCAAAACATATTAAAGGAAAGGGAACCATTAGTCTAAATAAAAAAAAAAACTAAGGCTTTGAATGTTATTTATGTGGAAAATCTCAAACATAATCTTGTGAGCATGATGCAAATGTGTGATAATAGCTATGATGCCATTTTTTGATCAAAATATTATGAGATCAGACAGGCATAGAATGTAAAGCTAGTTAGGAAAGATACCCGAACTCCCAATAATGTCTATGTGTTTGATGATTCTAGGGAAAAGTATTATCTAAGTAAAACTTATGAGACATGGCTTTGGCATAGAAGGATAGGCCATGTTAACTTTGACATTCTAGTAAAATTCCACAAAATAGAGTTGTTAAGAGGTTTACTAAAACTATCAAAATTAGATAGCTCAATATGCAAGTCCTATCAATGTGGAAAACATACAAGGCTACAATTCAATACTAAGGAGTATTATAGAGCCCAACCACTGGAACTAGTCCATACAAACATCTACAGCCTCACAAGAAAACAAAGTAAACTAGGTGAGAAGTACTTTTTTTTCATTTATTATTTTAGTAAAGCCACATGGATAACTATCTTACGAGAAAAAATAGATGTGTTGAGAAAATGTAAGGTATTCAAGGCTCAGGTCGAGAATGAGAAAGATTTTAAGGTAAAATTCCTATGGTTAGACAGGGGAGGAGAGATGACTTCAAGGAAATTTTAAGATTTTTGTGAACATAATGACATCACAAGGAAATACTTGGTTGCAAGAACTCCTCGGTAAAATGGAGTGGTAGAACGAAGAAGATAATTATACATGGCTAGGGCCATGATGATGAAGGAAATGTAGCACAACCCTTCTGAGGAGGAGCAGTTGAAGTCATTGTCTCTTTTATTAATGGGACACATATGAAATTGAATAGTGACAAGACTCACTATGAACTGTGGAAAGGGAGATGAGCCTAAGTCAAGCATCTTAAAGTGTTAAGGATAAAATTTTATATCAAGAGGAATGACAAAAATATTTGTAAGTTTGATTTTTGTGTAAATGATGCCATTTTTATTGGGTATGCAAATCAAAGAAAAGGACACAAGTGCTATAACAAAAGGACAAAGAATATTGAAGAATACATAGATGTTAGAGTGGATGAAGATGTGGACCATACAACAACAAGTCATGAGAAAGTTCTATGTACGAGAATGAAGTACTTGAACATATGGAGGATGAGGAAGATAAATAGTTACAGGAAGAATAGGTTGAGGAGTTACAAAAATCATCTCATAAATACAAAAATACATCAAAATATGTTCATAAGAAGCATCCAAAGAATCAAATAAATGGAAGTAAATATCTTGGTGTGCATACTAGAAGGAGGCTTCAATGAAGTCCCAAACAATAAAACTTTGCACTATTGTCTCATATAGAGCCTAAGAATCTCAATGAACCAAGAAACGAACAATTCAAAGAAATCAATGAAGAACTAGATCAAATAGAGAAAAAAACACCCAAGAATTGGTTCTAAGACTAAAGGAGAAGAATGTCATTGGCACAAAGTGGGTTTTCAAAAACAAGATAAATGAATATGGTCAAGTTGTGAGAAGGTTAAGCTCAAGTCGAAGGTATATATTTCAAGGAAACCTTTTCTCTTGTATCCAAATTATAAGTAGTAAGGATGTTTTTGGCATTTATATTCTATAATATTTAGACTGTATAAGATGTATGTGATGTCAACATTTCGTAATGGAGAATTCAAAGAGAAGGTTTACATTGAGAAACTTGAAGGATTTATACTTTCAGAAGACAAAGATCATGTGCACATACTAAGAAAATATCAGTATGGATTGAGGCAAGCCCTAAGAGCATGGTATCCTAGATTGTAAAAATACCTATAGCAACAAGGATTTAGAAGAGGAATAACAGACAAAAATTTATACATTAAATGTGTAAATGATAATATGTTGATCATTGTTGTGTATGTAAATGATATTAATTTTGGAAGTGATTTGAAGTAGATGGAACATCAATTTTCTAATGAAATGATAAAAGAGTTTGATATTTCCATGTTAGGAGGATTGTGTCTTCTTCGGGTTTCATGCTTCTCAGTCAGAAAAAGTTATTTTCATCCCCCAATCAATGTAGTTGAAAGAAGATCTGGAAAAGTTTGGGATGGATGATTGTAAACCCATTTTGACACCTATGGTGATTAGTTTAGAACTAAGAAAATAATATTCATCCCCCATAGTAAATAAAAAGACTTATAAATCCATGATTGGAATCTTTTTAGGCCTAACTGCTTCTAAACTAGATAATTTGCAAGCAGTAGGGATTGTTTCAATATTTCAAGAAAATCTAAAGGAAAGTCATGTCAATGCATTGAAGAGGATATTAAGATATATTCAAGGTGAAATGCATCATGGCCTATGGTATGAATGAGGTAAGGATTTCACCTTAAAATATTATCTTGATGTTGATTGGGCCAGTAGTGTTGATGATGGAAAGAGTATGAGTGGCATAGTGTTCTTCTTGGGAAATTGTCTAGTTCCTTGGGTAAAACATAACTCAATCTCTTTATATACAATAGAAGCATAATACGTAGTTGTAGCTACTTGTTGTACTCACATTATGTGGATGAAACATACATTGAAGGATATCAAAATTAAATTTGATATTAACATTCCCATTTTGTGTGATAACATGAGTGCTATTATCATTTCCACTGATCATGTTGTGTACTCTAAGAATAACCACGTTCCAATTAAATATCATTTCTTGTGAGATCAAGTTGCTAACAATGTTGTGAGATTGGACTATGTGGATAATAATGAGCAGGTTGCAGACGTTTTTATGGAGCCCCTTTCTAGAGAGCCTTTTGAGTATCTAAAACACAAACTAGGAGTGATCTCATTCTCATAAAAATGACTTAGGGATTTTGAGATTTGGTAGCTACTCTATCTTCAACATAATCTAATGAGTAGGTTGTAAGATAAGAACAATGAGATATTATGTGTTGTGTACTGTCTATATGTCTATGAGGAGAGTTGTTATTTAGTCACATGCCTTGATGTGATGTGGCATGAACTCAGGGGAAGATATGCCAAGTTTGTATATCCTTTGCCATTGATGTCAAAGGGGGAGGAGATACCATGCTAAACCATTGCTCAATGTAGTGGACCTCAAGAGGAGAAGGAACATGAACTATCCAAACCAGAGGAGAAGGAACATATGATAAAGGGAGCATGTAGGTTTTAACCTTGTACATAAATTACTAGTAGACGAATTCTAAAGGATAGAAAATAGACAATGACAATAATATAAAACAAATACACAGAGATTATCCCGTAGGTCCCAAAACTAGGACTACCAGATTCATTTTTCATTATATTCCTTTCAATGTTACAATAAATATATATACATGACGAAGCATTCATAAACCCTAATCCATTAACCTTGGATTAGAACATAACCATAGTTCCCTTGAAGTAATCTACGAAATACCATGGGAACAAAACCATAGGTAGGTCTTCCCACCTAATATAGTGTAAAACAAATAATTCACGGGATGCCACCCCAGACCCTATATAGGGTGGTTATGGTGTTGGGTCCCTATAATACTAGTGATTACCCCATTACTATTGTAGTTATACCCCTTATTAATATTGTTGTGCCCCTAATTGCCCCCATATTGTTATTACCATGTCCCCATAAGAATCCCTCTATTGTTATTTTT
>APFE030261105.1:0-21223 GCA_000404065.3 Pinus taeda | reverse complement strand
AAGTGAAAGCAAGAGAGACACTTTGCGATTTTGAAATGGAAATTGCTTTTCGACACTTTAAAACTACTAATTCAAATCCTATGCAATAGTAACTATATAATCAACTATCAAGAACAATGGGATTTCTTTCTAAAACTGAAAACGACAACTACAACACTTTCAGATCTAGAGATGGCAGTTCGACTATGCTACTTTTTTGCAAAAGAGAACTAAAAATGACGCACAATACATAAAAACATTTATAGTTCTTTGCACTAAGGAGGTAGAATAATGCAAGAGAAGGGGTTTTTCACAGAAGTACACTGACTACAGATAGTAAAACTCCTGAATAGGACTAAAAACAGTGAGAAAAAACCACAGTCTGAGGGTAAAGTTAACCCTCCCTGACCATCACACCTGTTACATAGTGAAACCAGTATGCAGTGCACCTACTGCACTCGGGAAGTGCGATGCATATAGACTACCTTGAAGGCAGGGTGCGATGGTAGCAGTGCGAGACTTTGAACATGTTTTCAATCACAGTTTGCAATCTAGTTCAGGTGTTTAGGCAGAGTAAGTAAATATCAATGTATGTAAAACACAGGGGTGATCTAAAGAGGTTACTAGAGCCACCACTTAGGGCAATTAGATTGCTTGCAGATCTATTGTTTAATTCATAAAAAAAACTCGGAGATAGACTAACGCAAAATTGATCTACTTTGCATTTGTATAACAAATGCAGATCGAAGGCTAGCTGGCTTGACTTCAGGCTCTGTCTGTAAGTTTATAAAAGAAACAAGGATAGAAAGGCTAGCAAGTAATCTAGTCGCTCCCCAACGGAGTCACCATTTTGTTACTGGGAATAGTGTCCACTCGGATGCTGCTATTCCCACTAAGATGGGTGGCTATCTTAGAAACAAATAATCAAACTCTATTGTTGTTTCCTTTTATGAAAATAGACAAGAGGAGAACCAAGAAGACCAACTTGAGTCTTGCGTTTGATTTCCTCTCCTTCTTGATAGAGCTTCGTCACTTCTTATTTGTCTACCTAGCTTCAAAAGAACCTGTGGAATCACAGCAACACACTAATATCCAACAAACAAGGATCCAAATTCATAAATAATACAGGGTTAGATGTGTATTAACCATATAAATGCATATGTAAACTAGTATACAAGCATATGGAAGGAAACAAGAATAACTTTATTAAGATGAAAAGTAGCAAGAGGATTGCAACCATGTGCTTCGACCCAGCATCATCCTCCAGCTAGGGAGCCCTTCTTCACCTCAAGCAAAGCTTATATCACCCAACACTATGAATGTACACCAGAAAACCAACAACACTTCTCTATAAGATACAAAATTCCAGCCTCTGGATCTCTGTGATGAGGGATCCATATATAGATGATTATAGAGAGGTGAGTCACCTTCTGAGATCTTGATTAGTGTCTTCTCTCTGATAGTTCCTACTTCCACTTGGAGAATAATGATATCTCACTCATCCTTGGTCAAAAATAGAGAGGCAAGTGTCATAGGGGAAGCTTCTAGAAGATTCCATGATCTTCCACCTCGCATTTTTGTCCCTGCCATTTGTCCATTCCTGACCATTGCACCCTACAAAGGAGCAAATTAGTATGCATTGCACCTTGTACACTGGGAAGGTGATATGCATCACACCCTCTACATTGAGCTTTTAGTATGGTCCAGTTTTCACCATTTATGAGTAGTTTTCAGTGGAGAACTTTTGGGAGATGATGTAATCAATTGACCTTGTTCCTTTAGGCAGTGAAGCAACACTTTTAGGGACTTAGGAGTCCTCAATTTATCGACATTTATGATTAGGGTTGAAGTGCCCAAAAATGTCTATAACAGACTAACGCTCATATCGGGCGGCCTTCGAAGGCCAACCTTTACCTACCTAATATGAGTGGTTTGACTATTCATCTGGCCACTACATGGTGCTTGATGAATAGCATTAGGCAGCCTCCTCCCAAAACCATTTTTCCTGAAAAGCATTGCGACAGATCCCGCTTATCGCCCCCGCTTATGGCCTCCGCTAAGCGACAAACTGTCCCGTCCTCCGATTGGCGCCAACTGTCATTTTCCCATTATACCCGCCAATATATTGACTTTACACATAAATCCAAAAAAACTCATTGTTTTTTTTTTATCTTGAAAAGGACATTTTGGCTTCCATGCAAAGCATATAGCACGTTCAACCGCAAACTCGTTATCAACTGTCAACTTTCTGCAGCCGAAGAACTCCAGACCACCTTGCAGATACGTACACTTCTTGGAAACAGTGCATAGTCATCATTTCACCATTCAAACAACCAACTAGGTATTTACTCCATTTCCGACTAAGAAACCCTGATCTCTTTCCAAAAATGAGCTAAATTTCTTTAAATACTAAGTAATTTAATCAATTAATCCACCTGGTAAACCTGAAATACTCTGAAACAAACCAATTGTTCCCAAACTCCCTGAAATCCTTCGCCACTTCCTTGAATCCACAAGAACCAAGGATGGAAGCCCCAATTGCCTTGAATGTCATTCCCATTACGACTCCCCACAGGGATTTAGACCACCTTCCACTTGTAGAAAAAGATTTCCAAATAAAAGACACCCGAGTCTCGAAATCCCCTCTGAAACTCTTCTCCAAGTATAAAGACTAGTACCTGAACCAAGCCGACTCCATTGGACTTTGGGAATCAAGTTTGCCTAAGTACCAATTCCCTAGAGTGCATGTATTCCCAGAAATTGTACATTACTGCCACATGAACTATGATCCTATCCAAAGGGCAGTAAGAACTCTTGACCAATCTGTTCTATTTACTATCACTGCTAAATCCATCAACTAGCCGCTTCAATTGCAACCAAGCCAAAACCTAACCCCTCTTTCCATTGGGGACATGCTGAACAAATACCCTACACTCACTTCAATCAGACTAGCCTAGTTGTTCCAGATTTTTCTTGGAGAAGAACAATATATTCCAAAGAACCCTCCTTCTTATCTATGGACTATATTCTCCAAACTTGGTCGAGATATTATAGATATGATATCTGGTATATTAGGATGCACCACCAGTGAATATGTTGATGAAATCATAATATCCATCATGTCAATCTACACTCTTGACCAACCAACAACCATCATATTTGACTATGCAAAGTTTATTTCCAACAGAATGCATGATCAATTCATGATATTGGAAAATGAAAGAGTGTTTAAATATTCCTCAATTCTGTATCATTTATTCTTATACTACCAATCTGATAGGTTTCCAATTGTCCTTGAAAAGCTTGATACTAAAGGAAACCCCAGATCAATGATCTGCTGGACTTCTTTCATTCTTCAGTTTCATTCTCAATACTTCTATACAGACTTCATAGACCTCTTTGTTTATCCTGTCATAACCATGCTACTAGGAAGCCCTCCACCCAGAATCAGTAAAGACATCAAAAAGGTCCTGCAGTTTTCAAAACAGTACAAAGTAGGGGATTGGTACTTGTACCAAAACCATACTGAAATAAGAATTTATGGATGTGAACTACCACCTTACAAATTTCCAAAGTATCTCCCCATGAGATTATTTTCTCTGGAGTACTACATACAAATGATCAATTCAGATGAGGTGCACTTTGTAAGAGCCAAGAAGAAATCCCAAGTCAGGATAAAGGACCAACTAGGTCCACTCATTTGTAACAGTAGAGAAGCAGGAAAAGAGGCAGATAAAATCCTCCAAAGATTGAAACTAAAACAAAGTTTCATGTGGACCTATGACCCCTACAACTTCATTTGCAATAGCAGACAAAAGAATGAACTATCTCCTTACATCCATCACAGGATCCCTGAAATTGAACAATATGCTAATCAATTCGAATGGGTGGAAGGCACTTTGATAGATCAAGATAGTATAGAGGTTGCTATTGATAATGTATTGATGGACTTAGACAGGAGACATGATGAGAATTCCTTTGTATAGGTTCTAGGAGACTCTCAGTCTCAGATACAAGCACTAGACCACAGTAGGTAGACAGAGGCAAGATCATCAGGACAACTAGAATCATCAGAACAAGTAGAGCCATCAAAACAACCATAACTTTCAGAACAACAAGCAGAATCTGAACAACGTGAAATTTCAGAGGAAATTGCTCAACCTGAACAAATCATGAGAAATCCTCCTATTTTGTAGAATCCTCTCAATGAGGAAAGAAACCTTAAGAGAAACTGAGAGGAGGCCACTCCTTCCAGGATGCCTATTGCTCAAACCTTTGCTAAGAGGCATATGTTAAATCCATATGCAGAGCAAGAATATACTGAGGAAACAATAGGGACTCCATGAGATGAGAAGACAGAAAGTGAGAACACCATTCCTTCAGGAGGGACACAAGAACCTTCCACCTCTCAAAATCAAATTTTGGAAAGGTAGTAGAGTGTGGAAGTATACTCCTTCAGGGCTCCCACAGGACAAAGCCCAAACATCAAAGAAAAATACAAGGAAATCAAGGCAAGGAATGAAAAGTTGAAGGTGCAGAGTTATGCAAATTATCTAAGAATGGCCCCAACCAACCAAACAAGGTTGATGTTAGCCTTTGATATAAAAGAAGGAAAGATGCAGATGAGTTTCCTGAAACCAACCATACAACAACCAAATCAATGGCAGACTACCTTAAAATAGATTTTGAGGTCATGGCAAAGGATATCCATCCTATTGACCAAATTGAGTTGCATAAACAAAATTGAGAAATGGTCTATTCCTCATTGACCAGCAAGGCCATAGCAGCTCACCAACTTTAGAATTCACTGAACAACATCTCAGAAAAATTCCAGTTGGAAAAGGCCTCTTCTCAGGCCAAAGACACTAGAATAAAGTCCTTAGAGGACCCTGTCATAGAGCTGGGACATGATCCCAAGGATTTTAAAGTAGCATAGTAGTTGATAAAAAAGAAAAATGATGACATAGCTGGACTGAAGAAGCAGCTCAAGATTCCACCTCTTCATCATCCTCAAACAAATGAAGTGTTAGAAACATAGAAGGAGGATGAACTTATGGACCTAGTCCTTAAGTTAAATAACCAATTGAGGGAAACTGAGAAAGAATTGGACAATTTGACATAGTCTAAGTAGAGTGAGTTTGCTATCGCTCCTTAGACTATAATTCCTACAGTTTCCACAACAGTACCCTCCACTTTAGCAACTGCCTTGGCACCAACAATTCCACCAGCAACAACATTGCCAGTGACACGTACTACAGCAGGTACAAGTACATCAACTAGCACAGGGACACCAATAGAGAAAACTACAGAGCTAATCAAAGCCATGGAAGAAATGAGTATCTAGGTCACTGAGCTTAAGAAGCTTAGAGAACAAGTGTCAAATTTAGAAACCAACTGTAAACTTGTACAAATAAGGAACAAAGAAGAAACTCAGAGGAACTTAAGGATGGAAGAAAGGATTAAAGCCTTAGAAAAGGATTTAACACTTCAAGAATCACTGGGAAACATGAGAGAAATCCTTTGGGCCAACATCATTGATTCCATCAATGATGTTTGGCCTTCTATTTAGATTATTTTGAGCAAACAAAATTGGTCAAGATTGTTACTGAGGCAATCCACAAGACAATGGAAGAATTAGGAAATAAACCAGAAGAACCCAATCAGTTGATCACCTTTTTGAACAACAAAAATAGATATCAGCTTGATGAATTGGAGATAGAGGATATAAATGCAACAACCATAGAAATCAAAAAGGTCCTCACTAAAAGGAACTTAATGCTAAACCTGGAAAATGATGTCAGAGCATCCGAGTAGACATTGACAGCTTCATGCTGAACTATGGAATCTTAAGAGAAAAAGGACTTCCCAATCCTATGGTAATACATGACAAGTTGATGACCCAAGAAGATTACATTGATGACATAAACAAGCTGGCTACAAGCAAAGCTAGTACTTCAAGGGTGAACCTTTACCCACTAGAAGAGTGCTTTATGATGACTTTGAGAATCTGTTCTACATAGAACATGATATCAAGCACTTATTCACAAGCAAACAAAGTTTTGCTAAGTACATAGAAGCTATGAAATTTACAAGAAGATGATAAGAATAAAGTTACTTGACAGTGAATGGTGAATAAGTTTGACTGATTTACTATAAGTTACTATAGTAAATCTATAAGGTAAAAGATAACTGCTAGGTAAAATAGGTAAGACAAGATGAAACAAAACAGGTAAAGAGTATTAGTAGGTCAAAGATAAAAGTGATTCCAACACATAACTACAAGGCAAACTGCAAGAGCCAAATCTGAGCAACAATAGCCAGCAACGTCACAATTAAAGGGACAAAAAACAAACAGTTCTTCATCTGTCTCTATCTTCGTGTTGAAGATATATTTGTTTCCTAGAATAATTCTCATATAGTTATGAGATATTTTGTATCAAATTTTGTATAAATACTTCACAAATTGAAGAAATTGGGGTGGATTAAAATACATTTCTGCAGACATATTATTTTTGAGCCAAGGAGCTATTGTACTCAAGGCTAGACTAGTTTTACTAGAAATGAAATAAAGCTGAGGACATTTCACTGGATTCTTATGCACATTTGGAACAAATAAGTATCACCTTCTCATGTTTATATATTGTATTTTCTTTATGTTATGAAATATTCATATGTGTTTCTTATACAATCTTGAAGGAAAACAAGGAATGATATCATCAGAATTAGCTTAATTGCTCTCTATTTTAACTGTTTGCTTTATTTATGTTTTCAACTAAATTGCCTTAGTCTAGGAATTCTTAATTTCTCCCTTACTTCCATAGTTTACCCCCCCTTTGGTCCATAGTAAATGATTTTTCATTGACCTTTGCTCCTGATCATCCTTCCTTTCTTCATCTTAATCCTAGTTAAGGTTTCTTCATTGCCCTTTGCCTTGATTAGGACTACTTCACCCATTTAAACCTGCATATTTTCTTTTACTGTGCTATTTTTCCTTGTGGACTCTTACCTTAGTAATAGGGAAAATCCAGTTAAGCTTTTCTTGATTGACTCCATAGCCCAATGGCCTAAATATTTTCTCTGCCCATCTATCTTCTTAATTCCACCACCCAGGCAAAAGAAACAACCCTAAAAATTAAAAACTAGCTTGAAATCTTATTTAAACAAAGTTAAATCATAAAGAGAGAGCCCTCTCTAGACTTAGGTTGGCTAGAATCTAGGTCTAAAAGATTGGTTTGTGGTTACCTCGAGCTATTCCTTCTTTGATAAATTCTAAGGAAAGAACCCAAGTGATAACATAGTGGCGACCATACTAGGGATTCAAAACTTTCAGTTTCAGTAAACCTTTGAGGAATTCAAATTTTTATTCATAAACATCTTAAAGGGTTATTAGAAGTTATTTCCAAAAGTTCATAAAAATTTAAAAAAAATCATAAAAATCTCAAAATCTGGCTTCAGGGAGAACTCATTATACTAGGGCCAACCCTGATCCAAATCTTCCCCCTGTATTTGAAAATCCCAACCTTATTCTGAGAATAATCACAAGACGGGAAGGTTCAGTAAGCCCTAGACCTTTTCTTAGATCCAATTCATGCCCTGCTGAGTGGTTATTCATTGTAGACCTCCCTTTTGACAATTATTTTAACCTATCTCTGTTTAGAACCAAATCTAAGAGTGAATTTGTGACCACAATCCTAGATCTAGAGTTTACCAGAGAACTTGAAACACAACTAGCCAACTTGTCAATTAATCAGAACCGCTTGAACTGCCCTCAGTGATCCATCACCACTGACAAAATCCCTAAATTTTCTGAGTTAGATTTAACATCTTTTAGCTCACCATCATTTCCCCACACCTCTGAAGATCATCCCTCATCTTCGTTCATACCTTCACTCCCCCATTAGCCTATCACTACCCCTCAAACACCTATCATCCCTGTTACACCAATTCTTCTTGTTGTCCTAAATCCCCTAGTTACCCCAACACCTGTTCTCAATCCTGTACAAATTAGAGCTATGGCACTCAGATATGCCCCCCTTGTAATGCATGATCCTCAAGGTGTCTTACCAATAGATTATCAAAGTAAAATTACCTCATTTGATGGCACTGGAACATGCACAACACAACAACACACTAAGAAAATGACAGATTATTTTGAACTGCACGAGATTGACATAGGAGATGTCCAAATGATAATTTATGTCCAAAGTTTAGCTGGAGAACTGAGAACATGGTTTAGATCTTTTCCCCCTTAGAGCATAGAAAGTTTAGAAGTCCTTTATCAACAATTCTTAAATAGGTGGGAGAAAAAGAAGAATCCCCTTTAGGACTGCTGCACTAGGCTTAACAACATGTATAATGCAATCCCACTTGACCTTAGACCTCCACCTGGTTTAGCCCTGATTAAATTTCCAGATGGATTTGACACAGATATGGCTTTTCAACTTAGAGAAAGGAACCCCCCGAAACTTGAAGATATGCAAACTGTAGCAGTTAGCATAAAAGCTAATCTACTATCCAAAAGGGCTAGAGTTAGAAATGAGAGAAGAACAACTTTGAAAGATGAATCTTCATCCTTTGATCAGAAAATGGATGTTTTAGCTAAAGGAATGGAAAGGTTTATGGATAGAATATAAGTCATTGAAAGAAAACCTCATTGGGATAACCAACAGGCTAATCCAGTAAGGAATGCAAACTTTAGAAAAAACAAGAACCAAAACACTGGTAAAAATGGGCCTGATCAAAACATTAGATCACCTTTCTAAGAAAATTATGCTGAGGTTTCTCACCAAGAAGACCCTAAGATAGATACCCACATCAATCTTATGGGCTTAGATGATGAAGAAACTGTTTTTCTAACTTAGGATGATCAAGAATTATACATGCTTCAACAGTTACATACAGAAACAAGAGAATCTTTCAATTATAAGCAAGGGTATGACTCTTCTATTTTTGAAGTGCATAAATAGTATAGCTTAAGAAGAAAAAATAACATTGATATTCCTGATCAGAATAAAAAAGCAGTACCTAACCAGCCAAAGAAAATAAAAGCTACAAATCAGAATCCTTAGGTTACAAAAACCTTACAAATCCTTTCTAGACCACATCAAAATCCTCCCAGTCCCACCATTGAAGATGTTTCAAATAACTAGCCTTCGAATGAGCATCCTTCCACTTCAGTCCCCCTCAAAAGAACAATGGAACAGCCCCCAGAAATCATATTAGAAAATCCAATTGAAAACAATCCTAACAATGAAAAATAAAAACATACTACTCAAAACTTTGGCTGTAAAATTCCAAATATGCAAATAGAAAAAACCCCTCTACCTTTTAATTTGGGAGTAGAGGTGGCCAAACTCAAAATCTCAGTGCCTTTGACAGAATTGGTTAAACATGAAACCTACAGATCTCAAATTAGTAAATCTTTAAACTTTTGTGAGAATGAAGACTCTATGAAACTATTTGATGACCAACCTGAGTTAATTTTTGAACCAAATGTTAATGGAAAGCTAGTTGAAGGAGGGATACCACCCTTCTACATCAACCTTAACATCCATGATAAAATCCTACATAATGCCATGCTTGACTCTGGGGCCTCACATAATCTTAATGCTAAGTTTGTAATGGAAAAACTTAACTTGGATATCGCTAGGCCTTATAAGGATTTATTCACCTTTGATTCAAGCCAAGTTAAATGTTTAGGTCTCATAAAAGATTTGTGCATTTCCCCAGTTCAGTACCCTTCCAAGACCATACTTATGGACATAGTTGTTGTTGATATACCACCCAAGTATGGTATGTTGTTGTCTAGATCTTGGGGTGCCAAAGTCCAGGGATCTCTGCAACTGGACATGTCCTATGATACCATATCAGTCTTTGGAAATCCCAAGAAAAAGGTTTAGAGAGACTCTAATGAAGTATGTAGTGAGTACCTAGGAGAGACCTCAGAACTTTCCTATATATTCAGTACATTCTGATATTGATTCTTTCATACTTTACAATGCTGAAACTAATCAGGAAGACACTTCAAGCAACATAACAGTAGAACCAAAAGAGATTGAAGTATTAAAAGAAAATCAAAATGTCCAAATTCATGAAATTTCAGATAAAAAAGATGACCTAGATACCTTAGTAAAGAAGGATTCGACTATCCCAGATGAAAATTATGAGCATGAAATCCTATGGTATCTTGAGTTTGATGGGTATGTTAACAAAATAGGTGCAGGTCAGGTGTATGGATTTATAACTTAGAAAATGATCATTTAAAAGGTCATGCCACTAGGTTGAACTTTAAATGCGCAAACAATATGGCCAAATATGAAGCACTTCTATTAGGTCTGAATCTGGTCAAAAGGTTAGGAGCCAATAGAGTCTCTATCATGGGAGATTCTGAGTTAGTGATTAAAAAAATTAATGTTGTTTATATGACTAGGGATCTTAGGTTAGGATTTTATAGAGGAACAATCATAGAGATATTAAATACCTTTTTAGAAACAAAACTTGTTGTTATTCCAAGAAAATACAACATACAAGCTCACAGCTTAGCCATGTATGCTAGTACTTCTAAGTTGCCTTTTCAGCCCAACCATCAGTACACTGTTGAGGTTAGGCACAGACCTTCCATTCCTGACAATTTAAAGAACTGGCAAGTATTTGATAATGATCAACAAATTAACCATTTTTTAACTTTAGATAATGAATTTGTAAATACCAACATAGACACAGACATAGCATTAGATATCAATTGCTCTGATAAAGTAGAAATTAACAAACTAGAAGATGATTGGATAGATAGATTTCATCCTATAAAGTTTACAAAATCAGATATTAGAAACCTAAAACAAATGGAAATTGATGAAGCCATTGATGAAGAAACTGAAGTCATAAACCTTAAAGACAATTTTCTACCCAAAGGATTAACTCCTCTGGAGGACTTATTTGATTCAAATGATATTCCTAAAAAGCCTAAAATGGAACCCTTGAAATCAGACATTGAGGAATGTAATATAGGATCTGAAGAAAATCCCAAATTGATAAAACTGTCAAAATCATTACCTCCCAATGAAAAACTAAAATATATGGAACTTCTAAAAGAATTCTAGGATGTTTTTTCCTGGAGTTATAAGGACTTGAAATCCTATGATACTAGCATAATACAGCATACCATTCCATTAAAAGAAGATCAAAAGCCCTTTGGACAGAAACTTAGAAGAATCAACCCCGTTCTGCTGCCTTCTATTGAAAAGGAGATAAAAATAATGTATGAAGTTGGAATTATTGCACCTATCAGGTTCTCAGACTGGGTTTCCAATTTGGTACCCACTAGAAAGAAAATTGGTGAAATTAGGTTGTGTGTTGACCTTAGGAATTTGAATAAAGTTTCACTTAAGGATAACTATCCTCTTCCGAAAATGGACCACATACTACAGAGGGTAGTAGGTTCCTCCAGATCTCATTGCTAGATGGGTTCTTTGGTTATAACCAAATCCTAGTCCACCCAGATGATCAGGTGAAGACTGCATTCACAACTCTATGGGGCACTTTCATGTATGTAAAAATGCCATGTGGGTTGAAAAATGCAGGGGCCACCTTTCAAAGAGAAATGGACATAGCCTTTGCCAAGGAAATCCATGATTTCCTGGTAATATACCTTGATGATCTCACAGTATTTACCAAATCATATCAGCAACACCTGGATCATCTTAGATAGGTCTTTTCTAAATCTAGGAAATATGGAATTTCTCTGAATCCCAAAAAATCTTTGTCTGGATTGGAAGAAGGGAAATTACTAGGTCACATTATCTCCAAAGATGGTATCAAGATTGGCCCAACAAGAATTGAAGCTATTTTACAGATACCACATCCTAAGAATATCAAAGAACTTCAAGATTTTTTAGGTAAAATAAACTTTTAAGGAGATTTATCTTTAACTTTCCTAAGTTAATTAGATTATTAAACAATATGCTAAAGAAAACTATTAAATGGACTATAGAGGCTAAAAGGTCATTTGAATATATAAAGTTTTCCTTGACACAAACACTAGCCGTCATCAGTCCAATGTTTGATAGGGAATTCATTATATTTTCTTTCACTTCAGAACACACCATTGCTGCAGTCCTCTTACAAAAAAATGATCAGGGTTTTGAACAGCCAATAGCCTTCTTCAGTAAAGCCCTAAGAGATGCACCTTTAAAATATAACATAATGGAGAAACAAGCTTTTCCTCTGGTTAAAGCCATTAAAGATTTCAAAGTTTATATCTTGTACTCTCATATAGTAGCTTATGTACCCAATGTTGTAGTCAAGGACATTCTAACATAGGATGGACCTGATGGAAAGAGAGGGAAGTGGATAGCTACCATATTAGAGTATGATTTAGAAATAAAACCTACAAAATTGATCAAAGGCCAAGGTTTGGCTAAGCTCATGGCTGAATCAAACTACCAGGCCCTAGACATAAACTTCATTGTAGAACTGGATAACGAAGAGGAGATGGCTACTCCATAGATCAGCCAAGCCTTTACAGATTCACCATGGTATGCTGACATAATATACATTATACAGAACCTTCAAGCTCCTCCAGAGCTATCTAGGACTAAAAGTAGATTCTTAAAGATGAAATCTTTGGAGTTTTGCATAATTGATAAGGCTTTATTTTGGAAAAATCATCAAGGCATCTTTCTTAATTGTTTGTTAAAGGAGGAATCTGATAACATTTTGCAAGAGTTTCATGCAAGTGATTGTGGGGGACATATCTATTGGAAGACAACAACTGACAAGATCATAAGAGCTAGTTTTTACTGGCCCACTCTATTTGCTGATGTAAAAAAGTTTGTAACCTCATGCCACAAATGTCAGATTTTTGAAGGGAAAAGAAAACGACTGCAATTACCTTTGAAACCTATATCAACGGAAACACCATTTCAACAATGGGGTCTTGACTTCATTAGTGAAATTCATCCCCCTTCCTCTGCCCAGCATAGTTGGATCCTAACTACCACAGATTATTTTACAAAGTGGATAGAAGCCATACCCTCAAGACAAGCCACCGATACTGTCATAATAGGTTTTCTTGAGGACAACATCTTGTCCAGATTCGGTTGTCCGACCAAAATCATCACAGAAAATGCTACAACATTTAAATAAAAAAGGATGATTGATTTTTGCAATAAATATCACATTACCCTCGACCATTCCACAGCCTACTATCCCCAGGGAAATGGACTTGCAGAATCCTCCAATAAGAGCTTAATTAATATAATCAAAAAATTATTGGAAGACAATAAGAAGACCTAGAATAAGAAACTAGTGAATGATTTATGGGTAGACAGACTGACCACAAAGAAATCTATTAGCACCAGTCCCTATAAGCTAGTTTATGGAATGGAGGTTGTCTTCCCATCTTCTTTGGGAACTCCAGTGATGAAATTACTCCAAGAAGCACAGGTTGAACCCAATGATATTCAGAGAAGGATCAACTAGACTATTCATCAGCAGCAAACCAAGGAACAAGTCTACATCAAGTCCCAAGTTGTTCAAGAGAAAATCAAGAAAGCATTTGACAAAAGAACCAAGGCAAAATACTTCTATCTTGGAGAAAAAGTTTTGAAATGGGACTCAACAAGGGAAGATAAAGGAAAACATGGGAAGTTTGACTTCCTATGGAAATGTCCCTACATTATTTATGCCTTTAGAGGCAAGAATGTCGATTTCCTAAAAGATTTGGATGGTGCAAAAGTAGAAGGAGGACCATTCAATGGTCGAATGCTTAAGCATTATATAGATCTCAATCATTGATTTTACTAATCACTTGTACATACTATATCCTTCACAAAGTTTAGTTTGGATTGGATGGTAAATTTTGAAGTTGAAGCCCAAAGAGAAGACCCTAAGCTTCAAAGAGTTTTACTATCAGTAAATATCAATAAAGCAGTAAAGGAAAGGAAAGTTGCAGAGTAAAGTCATAGAAATTTCAGAAGGCCATTGATCGGCTAGTTCTTGACATTTGACTAGGAAATTCCATCCCCAAGTGGAGCCACTGTTATGTTCATATACCAATAGGTGTCATAATTTTTGAATTTCTGAGGTCTAATATGTAATATGTACATACTTTTTCTTTCTGCAAATGTTTTCCATATTTGTAAAAAATCGAAAATTCAAAAAAAATAAAAAATGTAAAGAGGGTATGTCCTAAAAGAAAAATCAAAGGACAAAAAGAAAGAAAAAAGGTAAAAAAAGATGAAAAATGAACCCCAAGAAAAAGAAAAAGACCATGAAAGTATGCAAGTCCAAACGCCACTACTATTTTACTTTTTTGTACGATAATTATTGTGTGAAAATTGTTGTTTATGTCACAATCCATGGTAACCAAATAGTTTAATATTGGTTATTCCATGCTTTGAATTTCATACTTAGGGATAGAGAATAAAATCTGACCAAACTATTTAATCTTGGCAGATAAGTAGATAGGTAGAGAAAATAAAAAGAGATCAATAGTTTAATCTAAGCCCTTGGAATGTAATAAGGATAGATTTAGATAGATTTCTATTGTAAAAGAAAATAAAAGTTTTGATAAGGGTTTGCCAGCTTAAGTGCACCCTAATAAAGAGTAGAAAAAATGGTAGGATGAGTAGGTGGGTAAGTAGTTGGATGGTTGCAGAATTATGGTGATTGATTGGATAAAGTCATATCATTTAATTTCATCATCAAGTTGCTAAGAGTGTGTTTCCCCCTCAATTTTACTAATTTCCCATAAGCAAAGTAAAGAGTACCTAAAACTTTAAGTTAAAGGGGCTTAGAGCATTCCTCTGACTTCTGGAGGGACCGGACCCTCGGCCCAATAAATTATAGGTTCTAAGTACTAAAATCCCCTCATAAATTCACCCCCCTTCAATTCATTCATTTTCCCCTAAAAAACCCCTTTTTCCCACAAAAACCCACAAAAAACATTTTAGCTTAAGTAATGATGTGTAGATGTGGATATTAAAATAAATATCAATACATTATACTTAGCACATTTACTTTCCATTTTCACTTCATATTAACATTAATCTTTATTGCATTTATTTAACTCCCGAAAAGAAAACCCCCTTTGCCGTATGTTTTATTTAAAACCCATATGTTAATATCCCGCCCCGATGGTTTGAAATACAAACCTTATTAACTAAATTAGTTAAATGGATTAATTAGTCAATCTACGACTAATTAAGAGCCATAACCCTTTGCCAAACAAAAATGGGTTAGTTAATCAAATTGTGATTAATTAATAACCCATTTCTCCAATCGTATCGCCCCCGACGTCACTAAGCCGCTCTAACCCGCAGTTAAAAACCCATCGGGCCCCTCCATTAACTCCCCTATCAAATCACACCCCCGATCACCGTATGATCTGACCCATTCAGATCTAATGACTGACGCTCATATCAGGCAGCCTTCGAAGGCCAACCTTTACCTTCCCGATGTGAGCGGTTTCACTATTCATCCCACCACTATGTGGCGCCCGATGAATGGCATCGGGCGGCTTCCCCCCAAAACCATTTTTCCTGAAAAGCGGTGTGATGGATCTTGCTTATCGCCTAAGTTAAGTGACAAACTGTCTCGTCCTCCAATTGGCACCAACTATCATTTTCCCATTATACCCGCAATATCATTGACTTTACACATAAAGCCAAAAAACTCATTATTTTTGTTTTTATCGTGAAAAGGACATTCTGGCTTCCATGTAAAGCACATAGCACGTTCAACCATAAACCCGCTATCAACCGTCAACTTTCCATAGCCGAAGAACTCCAGACCACCTTGCAGACTCGTACACTCCCTGCAAATAGTGCACAATCATCATTTCACCATTCAAAAAGCCAAAACCAGGTATTTGTCCCATTTCCGACTAAGAAACCCTGATTTCTTGCCAAACCTGAGCTAAATTTCTTTAAATGCTAAGTAATTTAGTCAATTAATCCACTTGGTAGACTTGAAATACTATGAAACAGACCAATTGTTCCCAAATTCCCTAAAATTCTTCGTCCTTCCTTGAATCCACAAGAACCAAGGATGGAAGGCCCAATTGCCCTGAATGTCATGCCCATTATGACTCCCCATGGGGATTTAGACCACCTTCTACTTGCAGACAAAGATTTCCAAATAAAGGACACCTTAGTCTCAAAATCCTCTCTGAAACTCTTCTGCAAGTATAGAGACCGGTACCTGAACCAAGCCAACTCCATTGGACTTTGGGAATCATGTTTGCCTAAGTACCAGTTCCCCAGAGTGCATGTATTCCCAGAAATTGTACATTACTACCACATGAACTATGATCCTATCCAAAGGGCAGTAAGAACTCCTGACCAGTCTGTTCTATTTACTATCACTGCTGAATTCATCAACCTGATGCTTCAATTGTAGCCAAGCCAAAACCTAACCCCTCTTTCCATTGGGGACATGCTGAACAAATACCCTACACTCACTTCAGTCATACTAGCCCAGTTGTTCCAGATTTTTATCAAAGAAGAACAATATATTCTAAAAAACCCTCCTCCTTATCTATGGACTATATTCTCCAACCTTGGTCGAGATATTATAGATATGATATTTGGTATATTAGGTTGCACCACCAATGAATATGTTGATGAAATCATAATATCCATCATGTCAATCTACTCTCTTGACCAACCACTAGCCATCATATTTGACTATGCAAAGTTTATTGCCGACAGAATGCATGATCAATTCATGACATTGGAAAATGAAAGAGTGTTTAAATATTCCTCAATTCTATATCATTTATTCTTGTACTACCAAGCTGATAGGTTTCCAATTGCCCTCCAAAAGCTTGATACTAAAGGAAACCCCATATCAGTGATCTCCTGGACTTCTTTAATTCATTAGTTTGATTCTCAATACTCCTATACAGACTTCATAGACCTCTTTGTTTATCCTGTCACAACCATGCTGCTAGGAATCCCTCCACCCAGAATTAGTACAGACATAAAGAAGGTCCTGTAGTTGTCAAAATAGTACAAAGTAGGGGATTGGTTCTTGTACCAAAATCATACTGAAATCAGAATTTATGGATGTGAACTGCCACCTTACAAATTTCCAAAGTATCTCCCCATGAGATTATTTTCTCTGGAGTACTACATACAAATGATAAATTCAGATGAGGTGCACTTTGTAAGAGCCAAGAAGAAAGTCCAACTCAAGATAAAGGACTAACTAGGCCCATTCATTTGTAACAGTACGGAAGCAGGAAAAGAGGCAGATGAAATCCTCCAAAGAGTGAAACTAAAACAAAGTTTCATGTGTACCTATGACCCCTACAAATTCATTTGTGATAGGAGACAAAAAAATAAACTATCTCCTTACATCCATCACAGGATCCCTAAAATTGAACAATATGCTAATCAATATGAATGGGTGGAAGACAGTTTGATAGATCAAGATAGTACAGAGGTTGTTGTTGATAAAGTATTGATGGACTTAGATAGGGGACTTGATGAGAATTCCTTTATACAAGTTCCAGGAGACTCTCAGTCTCAGAGACAAGCACAAGACCACAGTGGGAAGACAGAGGCAGGACCATCAGGACAACCAAAATCATCAGAACAAGCAGAGCCATCAAAACAACTAGAGCTTTCAGAACAACAAGTAGAATCTGAACAACCTAAAATTTTAGAGGAATTTGCTCAACCTGAACAAATCATGAGCAATCCTCATGTTTTACAGACTCCTCTCAATGAGGAAAGAAACCTTAAGAGAAACCAAGAGGAGGCCACTCCTTCCATCATGCCTGTTGCTCAAAACTTTGCTAAGAGGCAGAGGTTAAATCCATATGCAGAGCAAGAATATACTGAGGAAACAACAGGGACTACAAGAGTAGAGAGGATAGAAAGCGGGCACACTATTCCTTCAGGAGGGACACAAGAACCTTCCACCTCTCAAAATCAAATTTTGGAAAGGCAGTAGAGTGTGGAAGTATCCTCCTTCAGAGCTCTCATAGGACAAAGCCAAGACATCAAAGAAAAATACAAGGAAATCAAGGCAAGGAATGAAAAGTTGAAGGTGAAGAGTTATGCACATTATCTTAGAATGATCCCAACCAACCAAACAAGGTTGATGTCAGCCTTTGATATAAAAGAAGCAAGATGTAGATGAGTTTCCTAAAACCAACCATACAACAACCAAAATAATTGGTAGACTACCTTAAAATAGATTTTGAGGTCATGGCAAAGGATATCCATCCTATTGACCAAATTGAGTTGCATAAACAAACTAGAGAAGTGGTCTAATCCACATTGACTAGCAAGGCCATAGAAGCTCACCAACTTTAGAATTCATTGAACAACATCTCAGCCCAATTCTAGTTGGAAAAGGCCTCTTATCAGGCCAAAGACGCTAGAATAAATTCCTTAGAGGACTTGGTCATAGAGCTAGGACATGATCCCAAGGATGTTAAAGTAGCAGAGAAGTTGATAAAAAAGAAAAATGATGACATAGATGCATTGAAGAAGTAGCTCAAGATTCCACCTCTTCATCATCCTCAAATAGCTGAAGTGTTAGAAACACAAAAGGAGGAAGAACTTATGGATCTGGTCCTTAAGTTAAATAACTAATTGAGGGAAAATGAGAAAGAATTGGACAACTTGATACGGTCTAAGAAGAGTGAGTTGGCCAACGCTCCTCAGACTGTAATTCCTACAGTTTTCACAGCAGTACCCTCCACTTTAGCAACTGCCTTAGCACCAACAATTCCACCAGCAACAACTTTTCTAGTGACAGGTACTACAATAGGTACAGGTACATCAACTAGCACAGGGACACCAACAAAGAAAACTACAGAGTTAATCAAAGCCATGGAAGAAATGAGTATCCAGGCCACTGAGCTTAAGAAGCTCAGAGAACAAGTGTCAAATTTAGAAACCAACTGTAAAATTGTACAAATACAAAACAAAGAAGAAACTCAGAGGAACTTAAGGATGGAAGAAAGGATTAAAGCCTGAGAAAAGGATTTAACACTTTAAGAACCACTAGGAAACATGAGAGAAATCCTTTGGGCCAACATTGATTCCATTACTGATGTTTGGCCTTCTATTTAGATTATTTTTGAGCAAATAGAATTGGTCAAGATGGTTACTGAGGCAATCCAAAAGACAGTGAAAGAATTAGGAAATAAACAAGAAGAACCTAATCAATTGGTTGCCTTTTTGAACAGCAAAAATAGATATCGGCTTGATGAATTGGAGATAGAGGATAGAACTGCAACAATCATAGAAATAAAAAATGTCCTCACTAAAAGGAACTTAATGCTAAAATTGGAAAAAAGATGTAAGATAATCCAAGGAGACATTGACAACTTCATGTTGAACTGTGGCATCTTAAGAGAAAAAGGACTTCCCAATCATATGGTAATACACGATAAGTTGATGAACCATGAAGATTACATTGATAAAATAAACAAGCTGGCTACAAGCCAAGCTAGTACTTCAAGGGTGAAATCTTTGCCCACTGGAAGAGTGCTTTATGACGGCTTTGAGAATCTGTTCTACATAGAACATGAAATCAAGCACTTATTCACAAGCAAACCAAGTTTTGCTAAGTACACAGAGGCTGATGAAATTTATAGGAAGATGATAAGAATGAAGTTACCTGACAATGAATGGTGGATAAATTTCACTGATTTACTATAAGTTACTATAGTAAATCTCTAAGGTAAAAGATAACTACCAGGTAAAATAGGTAAGACAAGATGAAACATCATACGTAAAGAGTATCAGTAGGTCAAAGATAAAAGTGATTCCAACACATAACTACAAGGCAAATTGCAAGAGCCAAACTAGAGCAACAACAACCAGTGCAATCACAATTAAAGGGACAACAAACAAATAGTTCTCCATCTGTCTTTATCTTCGTGTTGAAGATATCTTTGTTTCCTAGAATAATTCTCATATGGTTATGAGATATTTTATATCAAATTTTGTATGAATACTTCACAAATTGAAGTAATTGGGGTGGATTAAAATACATTTCTATAAACATATTATTTTTGAGCTAATGAGCTATTGTACTCAAGACTGGACTAGTTTTATTGGAAATGAAATAAAGCTAAGGGCATTTCACTAGATTCTTTTTCACATTTGGAACAAATAAGTATCACCTTCTCATGTTTAGATATTGTATTTTCTTTATGTTATGAAATATTCATATGTGTTTCTTATACAATATTGAAAGAAAATAAGGAATGATATCATCATAATTAGCTTAATTGCTCTCTGTTTTAACTGTTTTCTTTATTTATGTTTTCAACTAAACTGCCTTGGTCTAGGAATTTTTAATTGCTCCCTTAATTTCGTAGTTTACCCCCCCTTTGGTCCATAGTAAAGGATTCTTCATTGCCCTTTGCTCCTGATCATCCTTCCTTTCTTCATATTAATCTCGATTAAGGATTCTTCATTGCCCTTTGCCCTGATTAGGACTACTTCACCCATTTAAACTTGCAGATTTGCTTTTACTATGATATCCTGCCCTGTGGACTCTTACCTCAGTAGTAGATTAAATCTAGTTAAGCTTTTCTTGATTGAATCCATAGCCCAATGGCCTAAATATTTGCTCTTCCCATCTTTCTTCTTAATTCCACCACCCAATCAAAACAAACAACCCTGAACATTAAGAAATAGATTGAAATCTTATTTAAACAAAGTTAAATCATAAAGAGAGAGCCCTCTCTGGACTTAGATTGGCTAGGACCTAGGTCTAAAATATTGGTTTTTGGTTACCTCGGGTTATTCCTTCTTTGATAACTTCTAAGGAAAAAACCCGAGTGATAACATCCATAACATAAATAAATTCAGAACTTCATAAATACTTATCAGAATCGGATGATCTTTCGATCAATCCTACACCTCTCAATGAAAGGGATCCAATAAAAATATCAACTGCCATAAATAATATGAACCACATGGAGTTTGGCCCTAGTCTCCAATTTTAATAGGGAAGGTGATCCAGGTGGATATTGGTGGCCACCTACCAAGTCCACCTGGACGCCCACCTCAACATTTTCAGTTTCCTTAATTATAGCGCAGTTTACTATTTTTAGCAGTTTTTCGGGTCCTGAACTTCCGGAGCCGTTTTGAGGCCCTAAACGACGTTTTTTGGGAAATATTGCTCCGCGATTTTTTTGATAAAAAATCGTCTTTCCCGTCGTAGTCCTCGGAGAGATCTTTCCAACGGGCTATCATGCGCGTAAAACGGAGAT
>APFE030261104.1:0-17296 GCA_000404065.3 Pinus taeda | reverse complement strand
GATCAACAAGACTGGACTACTACAACAAGCATTGGACCTAAGGTAAGATCGGGAACATTTGAATTCTTGTAAAATGATATGTATCTAGAGAAGGATAGCTCTTATTTGGTTTGTTTGTCATTAGAGAGTCTTAGACTCCTAGGAAGGTTAGATTTGCCCGCAAGTATAACTCATTCCGCGTGACAGATGGTTTCACAAACAACCATTGAAAGTCATTGTTCTTATAGTTCTGTTTTCATTGTTTTCATTTATCAGAGTTCTTACATGATCTGTCTGGCCATAACTGCTAAAACGATACCTGGATGGTTTCAAAAACAACCATTGAATAAAAAGTAGGTTCTAAATATAGCTATTTAGAAAAGTTAAAACCATTCCTTACAATAAAAAAAGTGAATGCCTTCAACATACTTAATTTTTTCAGTTCAAATTTCTAAAACTTTTTATGACTGATAAGTCCATTCCAAAGCTGAACACAGCTGCAAGTTGTTCCCAACATAGAATTTATGTCTGGAATGTTGGCCATGGACTGCAATGGAGAAGTTGCAGTACTGAGACATTTTTGGCAATGCCAAACAGCAAAAAAAATGGAAAATGATATTTGAAACAACTATCATAGAATCCTACTTGAATCCATATAAAAGTTGCAAATTTATGAACTATGGATTTACTTGGAATGACATTTGCAAAATTTTGACACTGCCCTATGGAAGTGAAACATTTACTCTCATTATGAAAACAGATGAATACATGGAAAAATCCAGTCTGAACGAAAAAAATACTAAATATTCAGAGTAACTCGAGAATATTGAAATGCTTGATAAGTTCCCTGCGGAAAGAGGATTTGCATTAAATCGAAGGCTAGAAAATGTGAATTCATATTGATGTGCAATGTTAATATGATTTATCACTTCTGGTGCTCCCATATCTAAACTTCAACAGCCTGAGAAAGAGAATCTTTTGAAATTGGATGTAGAATTTCATAGTTGTGTCATTGGTCATCTAAAAGTTGCTAAATTGATGAATAGGCAGGCAATTGAGAGACCACAAGGCTGATCACAGCTGCAAGTTGTTCCCAACATAGAATTTATGCCTGGAATGGTGGCCATGGACTGCAATGGAGAAGCTTCAGTACTGAGACATTTTTGGCAATGCCAAAAAGCAAAAAAAATGGAAAATGATCTTTGAAACAACTATCATAGAATCCTACTTGAATCCCTATAAAAGTTGCTACACTGATGAACATGCAGGCAATTGAGAGACCACAAGGCTGATCACAGTTGCAAGTTGTTCCCAACATAGAATTTATGCCTAGAATGGTGGCCATGGACTGCAATGGAGAAGTTGCAGTACTGAGACATTTTTGGCAATGCAAAAAAAAAAAAAAAATGGAAAATGATATTTGAAACAACTATCATAGAATCCTACTTGAATCCATATAAAAGTTGCTAAATTAATGAACTATGGATTTACTTGGAATGACATTTGCAAAATTTTGACACTACCCTATGAAAGTGAAACATTTACTCTCATTATGAAAATATATGAATACATGGAAAAATCCAGTGTGAACGAAAAAAATACTAAATATTCAGAGTAACTCGAGAATATTTAAATGCTCGATAAGTTCCCTGCGGAAAGAGGATTTGCATTAAATAGAAGGCTAGAAAATGTGAATTCATATTGATGTGCAATATTAATATGATTTATCACTTCTGGTGCTCCCATATCCAAACTTCAACAGCTTAAGAAAGAGAATCTTTTGAAATTGGATGTAGAATTTCATAGTTGTGTCATTGGTCATATAAAAGTTGCTAAATTGATGAACAGGTAGGCAATTGAGAGACCACAAGGCTGATCATAGCTGCAATTTGTTCCCGACATAGAATGCCTGGAATGGTGGCCATGGACTGCAATGGAGAAGTTGCAGTATTGAGACATTTTTGGCAATGCCAAAAAACAAAAAAATGGAAAATGATATTTGAAACAACTATCATAGAATCCTACTTGAATCCATATAAAAGTTGCTACACTGATGAATAGGTAGGAAATTGAGATGCCACAATGCTGATCATAGCTGCAAGTTGTTCCAAACATAGAATTTATGCCTGGAATGGTAGCCATGGACTGCAATGGAGAAGTTGCAGTACTAAGACATGTTTGGCAATGCCAAACAACAAAAAAAATGGAAAATGATATTTGAAACAACTATCATAGGATCCTACTTGAATCCATATAAAAGTAGCTAAACTGATAAACACGTAGGCAATTGAGATACTACGAATTAATTTGCAATTAGAGACTATGAAGTAATGCAATTCGATTTCCTGTAACATACATGTTGATAATTTCCTGTAATAAAGGAAAAGTATTTTTGCAGAAGTAATAAAGCATAATTTACAAATATTCTAATGTCTAAATGCATGCAATAATTTTACAGGTTGTTGCATCTATGGCAAAAGGAATTTAATCTACTCGTACAAGGAGAAGTGGCAAGAGAGTGACAAGGGGTGCGCAGCTGGGACGCACATCGTCTGATGAGGATAGGCTAGCTGATGTCAATGCCAACAATGCACCAGGGAACATTGTTGAGTATGACCATGTGACAACAGCTGATGTTAACACACCATTAGCCACAGAACCACCATCAACAACAGTCCAAGGGGAAAGCTCAACTAAAAAGATCAATGCTATAAGAGGATGGACAAAAGAACAAATGTTAGTTGCAATTGACGACATAGAGTTTAATGGATACTCAATTCGGGCACCCACAAAAAAACACGGTATTCCTCCCTCATCAATACATTATTGGATAAATGGACTGACTCATACAAAACGTAGAGGGCCTCTTATAGTTATGACTGAGGAGGAGGAAGCTGAGGTGGTTGAGTGGTGTAAAGAGATGGCCCAACTGGGACATAGGCTAGAGTTGATACAACTCAAATCTACAGTTGCTCAAATCTGTTAAGGGAGGCCAAACCCATTCAAAGATGGGTTTCCTGGTAAATCATGGCGTTTTGGGTTTAAAAATGGCATCTAGAACTTGTATTGTGTACTGCTGAGGGCCTTGACAGAGACAGAGCATTAAATTTGCGGCCTGCAGTTGCGCAAAAGTTCTATGACACACTTTCTAGTGATTACGATAAACATTCTTATGGAGCAGACCATATATGGAACTGTGATGAAACAGGTTTACAAGCAGGGAGGAATTGTGGCATGCCAGTAATTTCCAAGAGAGGGAGCCGAAATGTGCCAAATATTTTGCTCAAGAGCAGGGAGTGGATAACTATTTTATGTTGTGTCAATGCAATTGGTACTTAAATCCCAGGATTTTATCTATTCAAAGGTAAAAATCGACTGAAAAACTATATACAGAACTATGAACCAGGTGCATGCATGGCTGCACATCCCCATGCATGGATGACTAAAGAACTATTTCTAAGTTGGCTTTTTCACTTTGTTGCATCGGTACCAGGTGGCATCTCGCCTAATAACAGACACTTTTTGATATTAGATGGCCATGGGAGCCACATGGTTGTACAAACAATTGAGGAAGCAAACAATTTAGGCATCGACCTATTGACATTGCCAGCTCATACCACTCACAGACTGCAACCCCTTGATGTTAGTGTGTTTGGCCCTTTCAAGAACTATTTCAGGTCGGAGCTTGTTGCATGGATGGAAAAGAATCTAGGGGTTGAGGTGAAAAGGTTTGAGCTAGCAGAGCTTGCAAGTAAATATTTTAAAAGGGCTTTGACACCATCAAATATCAAGGCTGGCTTTAGGAAGACAGGAATCTAGCCACTGAACTATGATGCTCTTATGCATGATACTGGTTGTAGCCAAGCATTTCATGTGGATGGTCATGAAGAAGGGAATGCCCGAACAGGTGTTGAAGTGCAAGAAGTAGATGACCAAGATGATGTTGTTGCAGCGAGTAATATGATTTCCCTATCTCAAGGACACTTATATGCTGAAGATGATGAAACTGTATGTGAAACACAATATAACAATGAAAAAATTTGCAATAACATGGATATTGTTTCTCCAACTCAAGAACATGAAATTCATGTTGCTAATATTGTTAATGATATTGTTGAACATGCAGTTGACAATGACCTATTGACATTTCCAAGCCAAGTAACCCCACCTTCATGGCTAGCAGAAGCAATGATCAATATGAATGCACATAGTGTCTTAGCAACCAATGAAGAAAGCATGAACATGCCCTCACAATCAGTAGAATTGAACAGTGAAATTGTTCATTTTTTTGTGGACAATAGATCAATGGAAGAAGATGAAGGACATAATGAGGCATCAAATGAAGATAATGATATAGTTCAATAAGTTCCAACAGATACTGAAAGGGAAGTACCAAGCAATGACATGCAGGTGGGAGGGGTGGAGAAGACACTTGGACGGTTCCTAAAGCTACCAGTAGAGAGAGTATCAATGAAAAAAAAGCAAGGTGCACCGGGTAGTCTTCGTCTGGGTTGAAGCTCACAGTCACTCACCTCAGAGGACTATATAAACCTGTTAGTTGAGTCTGAAAAAAAAGAAATTTGAAATGCAAGAATTAAAATAGAAAAAGAAGGATCTAGTCAAGGAGAAGAAGGCAGCAAGGATTGTTGCAGCATAACGTTGAGCAGATGAAAGGATTGAAAGAGATAAAGCAAGGCAAGTTAAGGACCAACAAAAGCAAATGGCAAGATAGGAAAAGGGAAAACGAAAGGCACAACAAATGCTTGAAAAGGAACAAGGGATGATCAACGATACAAGAATAGCTAATGAAACCAGGATTATTTCAAACTCATTGGACTCCATTGCAGATAATACACCATTATTCCAAGATCTCATAAACATTCAGGTGCCCCACTATCAAACTGAGGGTTTACCCACTTGCCTTGTTCCTATCAAAGTTGGTATCAATTCTTTGTATGCTCATTACACACCTCCACTTAATGCATAGGTCAGTAGTGAAAATGTGAGGTATGGGTACTCAGTACCTCCATGGTTGGAAGCTGCAAATTGGAATCAATCATTTGGCAGCAATCAACCATTTCCTAATCAGCCCTTGACAGGTAGGCCAACCTACCTGGCTCAAGAAGGTAACTCGAGGAGTTTTGGTACTCAAGATTCTGAGGGCCATAAAGAATAGGGGTGTCATATGTTTTTGGTTCTAACCACATTATGATGTGGATTTTGGATGGATTGTATCTTTTTCTTAGCACAGAAACATTTTGGCTTACAACACTAGATTGTATCTTTTTCTTGTCACAAAAACATTTTGGCTTACAACACTAGATTGTATCTTTTTCTTGTCACAGAAACATTTTGGCTTACAACCTAGTAGTGATTTCTTGTGTCAACCTAACTGTGTGTTGAAAAGAAATTTTCAATGGAATATGTCTTTCTGTAAAATATTAATTATGATAAAAACTATTTCTATAATTTATTCTGTGTGTCAAAGTGCATGGATCCGGTACAACACCTGTCCACCATGGAGGTCCACGTGTTGGGCAGCGTGTCATCACATAAAATTATGTGTCCACGCCATTTCCTCCATTTGTTTGGGGTCATTGCTGCGATGTTTGGGAATTCAATAATAACATTCCATTCCAACTCTGAACAAGAGATAATGGCCAAAGACTTAGGAAAATAGCTAAATACAAAAATCAAATGACCAAACAGTCTCAAATGAGGAGGCAATCTACCTCATAATAAGTTTTATTAAATGTCAAAAAGCCATTGATAATTTTATTCATTGAGGGGACACTTGAGAAATTGAGAGCACTCATTATCAAGTTGCATATGAAAAAGGCTAAATACAGAAATCACATGACCAGAAAGTCTTATCTCATAATAAGTTTTTGAGAGCACTCATTATTAAGTAGAGTAGGAAAAAACCTTCAAATTTAAATTCAGATATTCAAAATCCTAGTTCTATGTCCAAACATAGATCACTAAAATAACAACACCCCATCTCAATATAATTGTTGTAAATATGAGAATAACCTAAATCCTTAAGAAAATGAAGTTTAATCATCCTCCTATGCATTTTTGACCAATAACCATACCTAAACCAAATCTCTTCTCAACCCCACAAAAAACAGGACACAAAAATTTCAATTGAGGTGGCTACAAACTGCAACAGTTGAGTAAAACTGGCATCATTTAATCATCTTCTCATCCCCAAAAATAAACAGGACACAAAAATTTCAATTGCGGTGGCTACAAACTGCAACAATTAAGTAAAACTCGTATCATTTAATCATGTATATATATAACTGTACATCAAGAGCCAGGGCGTGAAGCCCAGCTATGGCAGCCCATCATCATGAACAAAATTTTCCTGTAAACTAATAGAGAAGGGGACAAACAAACAAACAGAAATGTTATATACAGAGACAATTCTGAAGGCTTGTTAACATCAGAGAACCTGAACACATTTTATCTGTTGATAGACAAAGCCTGTGCTCTGTCTTTGATGCCAAGAGGAGAGGCAATTGCTGGCCTAGAATTATATTTATCTTTAAAATATAGTTGACATCTATTTATAAAAAGGAAAAAAATAATGAAATTTGTATTATAGGATTCTGAGGGCGTTAGGATTATTATTTCAGTCATTTTTCATATTCGATAGGGTAGATTAAAAGTTGCGAGCAGGCGTAGAGACTCTATGCAAGAGACAAAACCAACAATTAAATAATTGTAAATTGACCAAAAATTGCCTGGGAAGAATAAAATTTCTCATTAACAAGAGGAATATGCCAGCAAAGCTACAGAATGATTTGTTGTTGTTCGATGAATGAGAAAACCAATCTTCTAATTCATAATACTATTACAGACCAATAAATGAAATAAACGTTGTAGAAGTGGCAACACTGGATATGAACAATAGATAAGAGATAATGGCCAAAGGTATAGGAAAAAGGATAAATACAGAAATCAAATGACCAAATAGTCTTATCTCATAATAAGTTTTTGAGAGCACTCATTATTAAGTAGAGTAAGAAAAACCTTCAAATTTAAATTCAGATATTCAAAATCCTAGTTCCATGTCCAAACATAGATCACTAAAATAACAACACCCCATCTCTATATTTTTTTCCATATGAAAACCTTCGAATTCAAATTCAGGTTCCAGGTCCTACATCACTAATATGAAAACCTTCAAATTCAAATTCACGTTCCAGGTCCAAACATATATCACTAATATAGAAACACACCCCATGTCTAGATCTTCACCACCACATGACTAGAGAGTCACATCCAATATAATTGTTGTAAATATGAGAATAACCTAAATCCTTAAGAAAATGAAGTTTAATCATCCTCCTATGCATTTGTGACCAATAACCATACCTAAACCCAAATCTCTTCTCGACCCCACAAAAAACAAGACACAAAAATTTCAATTGAGGTGGCTACAAACTGCAACAGTTGAGTAAAACTGGCATCATTTAATCATCTTCTCAACCCCCACAAAAAACAGGACACAAAAATTTCAATTGAGGTGGCTACAAATTGCAATAGTCAAGTAAAAGTAGCATCATTTAATCATCTTCTCATCCCCAAAAATAAACAGGACACAAAAATTTCAATTTCGGTGGCTACAAACTGCAACAGTTAAGTAAAACTCGTATCATTTAATCATGTATATATAGAACTGTACATCAAGATAGCCAGGGCATGAAGCTCAGCTATGGAAGCCCATCATCGTGAACAAAATTTTCCTGTAAACTAATAGAGAAGGGGACAAACAAACAAATAGAAATTTTATATACAGAGACAATTTTGAAGGCTTGTTAAGATCAGAGAACCTGAACACATTTTATCTGTTGATAGATAGAGCATGTGCTCTGTCCTTGATGCCAAGAGGAGAGCGGAATTGCTAGCCAAGAGGAGAGGGAATAGTTGGCCTGGCCGGTTTTTGGGCGATGCCCTCCGCCGAGGATGGTACAGGATGGCCGAGGATGGCACGGGACGGCGAAAATAACAGCGAAAACAAGGAATCTATTAGACATATCAAGAGGGTTTCCTCCATTTGTTTGGGGTCATTGCTGCGATGTTCCATTTTCCCTTTGTCTTTCTGCTCGGGGCAGGTTCTGGTTCAAAATTTTCCCAGCCTTAATACAATTTTATCATACCCATCGTGTTGTCATTGATTTACTAGAGAGCGTGTTACTATATTTGGGATTTTTTTTCTCGTGTTCTTGTAAAGATTTCAGAATGATGCAGAAAGACCCCACGGCAGCCCCCGCGATCGATTCCCAGCAACAGAAACATCAAGAACAATTGATGATGATGCCCCTGCCTCCAAACCTGGGTTTTGGCCCCAACCACCCCAACCCCAACCTCGACCTCAGGTTATGGTGTGGCAATCCCCACAACAAGAGAGCTCCGCCGGGGAGATCAAGACCCTTTGGTTCGGCGGTTTGTAGCATTGGATGGATGAGAATTATCTGCACCCATGTTTAGCTTATGTCCAGGACCTTCATTCCATTAAGATTATTCGCAATAAGCAGACTGGGCAATCAGAGGGTTATGGCTTCTTGGAGTTTGTGAGCCAGGTAGCGGCCCAGATGGCTCTCCAAAATTACAATGGCATACAAATGCCCAGGGCTGAAAAATTTTACAGGTTAAATTGGGCAACGAATAGCAATACAGAAAAGCGTTTGGAAGATTTTACTATATTCATGGGAGATTTGGCATTTGGTGACACAAACGAGTTGCTACAAGAGACCTTCAGAGCTATATACCAATCTGTAAAAGGGGAAAAGGTTATTACTGATAACATTACAAGTCGTTCAAAAGGATATGGGTTTGTAACATTTGGGGATGGGAATGAGTAGGTTCGGGCTATAACAGAGATGAATGGAATGCTCTGTTCCTCTAGGCCTATGCGAATAGGTCCTACCATAACAAAATAGACTATGAAAACATCGAAAATTCACAAATTCACAAATACCATCATTGAAAGCCACAAACAACATAAAAATATCCACAGAAACCCTAAACCCTCAATACCTGCCATAGAAAGTTTACAAAATATCCAAACATAGTTGTTTCTGTTGAAAAACACAGAGAAATTGCTGGTAGGATTAAAATCCTACCGGTGACAATCGTCGACCTTCCCCGGAGCTCGCTAGACCACCTCCACACCTGCAACGACCTTTTCCACACCTGCAACGAGAAGAAAAAGCCATTAGACAATAGAAAACCAGCAAAAAACTGCACAAAACAGCAAATTAAACAATTACCTCGAGCTCGGCAAAACTGCAACAGGCTCCTCCCCAAACAATAAAAACTGCAAACAAGACCACCACCAGAGAAACCCTAAACAACCGGCAGTCCAGAACGATCAAGAAATCTAGGCAGAAAACCACAAGAAAAGCAGAAGCAATGTTCCAACCACAAACCCTAAACCTCGAACAAACATTTGCATCAACGCCTGCATACCAGACGAAGTGCGCAGGTCCACAAACCCTAAACCTCGAACAAATGCTTGCAACAACACCTGCATACTAGACAAAGCACACAGGTTCTGGGGTTGTCCCGTGCCATCTTCGGCGGGGTGCTTCGACCAACAACCGGCCCCGAGCAGAAAAACAAAGGGAAAATGGAACATCGCGGCAATGACCCTAAACAAATGGAATAAATGGCGCGGACACAAAGTTTTATGTGATAACACAATGCCTAGCATGTGGAGCTCCACAGTAGACAGGTGTCGTACCAGATCCATGTTGATTGTCACGTGATTTTGCGACGTGGCGGGGAGGGCGCATAGGTAAAGGCGGCCCTCCCCTATACTTGTCTCAAGCAATATATATTGTATTTGGATTTTTGTTTCACTGCTTATTAATTTGTTTTGACTAAAATAATTGCATTTTTTCTAAAATTTAAAATTAGAAATCCAAATTTATTATTTTTTAATAATATTTAAATATAATTATTTTCAATTTAATTGGTTTCAACTTTATTGTGTAATGATGACATTGTACAATCAAATATTTTCTAAATTTTATTACTTACCATCTTCGTACTATGAATGTCAAAAGAAGTGTACGGTCGAATATTGTTTCACCTTTTGTATTTATTTGACATGAACATTTCATTTACCACTGCACCTTGCTGGATGACCTCAGCCGTAAGTATATCTGGACTCTAAACCATCGATTTTTTAATCATGTGCTAATGGAAGTTGCTCATGAAAAATGTGGTAGACACCCACTAGTAAAGTCATAAATAAATGTCGTGGCAAATTAATGAAACACTATTGCACCCGTACGACACTAAATCTACCATGAATAAATTGTAGACAGTGAAAGATTGGTCTGACTCACTTAATTCAATATGCCAATCACTTTCTTCGTTACAGATTTAATAAAAAATTGTTGATTGGATTCGTTATTCAAGTTTCAATTCAGCACGGCCTATTCCTACTGTTGTAGGAAAAGGTAAATATGATTTACTTGTCATTTTACTTTTATAATTATAGATTTTTGGACATCCTAAAAATTTGAACGGCATGATACATGAAGCTATGGTTTATGATTATATATTTTTGGACATGGAGAAAATTTGATTTGAAAAAAAACGATTTTTTTAGTTGAACTTTGAAAAATATAAACCAATTTCTACATTTTGACAAGAGAAATATAATTAAATTAATATATTATATATTATATTAGATATTAGATATAACAATTTGAATAAAATTCTCACCGCAACCTTCCATAGAATTGGAACTGCAACAATTGTTTCTCTCAATTTTATTTTGATTTCGCTGCCCTCTGCCCACCAAATGAACCATTAGTAATCAACCAATCTCTCGTCCTCATTTTACTTCTTACTTTCCAATTTAACCTACCCATGGTTTTCTTTTGTTTACTTTTCCAAATCATCATTTTTCTTTCTCATAAAAACCCCTGACACATTTTGCTTCTTTTGTTTACTTTTCCAAATCATCATTTTTCTTTCTCATTAAAACCCGCGACACATTTTGCTTTTTCCTAGAGCAGATATAACACATTTGTCACCATTCTCCTTTCGATTTCAAACGGAATCCAATGGGAACATTGTAACGATGATAGATAAATGTAAATTAAAAATTCTATTTAACATGCATGGTTTTGTTATTAATGAGATATTTTACAAACATTTATTTCCTATCATCAAAGGGTTTAAATTTGCATGAAAAGCTATGGCTTTAAAGCTACAAGTTGTATTAAATTTAGAATAATAATTTTTTTTCTAGTTAAGACTAACCTAAGTACCCACGGGGGATTTGAACCGGTGACCTATGGTAAGGAGTGCCTTAACAGCGCACCCATTCACCGTCAATCCAAAGCCCGTGGGCAATTTAGAATAATAATTAAAATGATGATTTAATGAGATTGTTTAAAGTTGTTTTCCTTTTATTATTAAAAGAATTTAATAACGCGGTTTCTACGACGAGTTGGTCATTGACGGTAAGAAATCGATCCAGCGATTTTCGGCTGCTCCCATGGCCGCCTTTGCAACCCAATGCTTCAGCTCAAAAAATGTCGCGGAAGGCAACCCTGGCCAGACGCTAGCGATGCATGGTGCCCTGAGTTATGCCATATCCCTTCCCACACCCAGATCTGCTAGTCAGCCAGGCTCCAGAAGCCAGAAGATTTTGAAACACGGAAGAATCAAGCATGATGCTTCATCCGTGCTCGCGGCAGAAGGGTCCGGAGCAAATCTCCTCCAGCAAGGCACAGGACTGTCGCTTTCACTAAGGAATAACTTATGGAAGCAAAGGAAGGGGGCTTTCGGCGACTTCAAGGCTGGATCTGCAGGGTTCTCGGCGCCATTTGCAGGCTCTGCCAAGGCAACCCAAGAAAGGCTGTTGTTTGCAGAAGGGCTGTTCTCTCCCGCTGTAACGCCAGAAGAGGCAGGTTTTCTGAGGATAACCGAAGAAGCATCGTTGGGGAAGATGGAGATTTGCCAAGCCGATCCCCTAGTTTTTCGCAGCGTTTTCGGCAACATCAAGGGCGGCTCCAGAGTCTTCCACGTCCCTGCGCCCTGTGATCATTTGGATGGATTTCAGGAGTATCGGTTGGAAGCGGCACACAGAGGCTCAATGAAACGCAGTCCTAGCTTCAGATCTGACAAAGATCTACCAGATCTGGTCACCCAGAAGGCAGAAAATACCAAGCTCTGGCCAGATCCAGAGATCTCCATGGGATCTAAACCCTCATCTAATTTCTTTCAGATCCAAATTTCTCAGCCCTCAAGCAGAACAATCATGCAATGGGTCAGCCCTTCAGTGCTGGTGCAGGATCTCAAACTGAATCTAGAGCGCAGAATGGGGATCCCATCAAGCCTTCTGCGACTTCTCTTTCAAGGTAAACAACTTGAAGACTCTCTCCCCCTCTCTTCTTACAGCATTTCTAGAAACAGCTCGGTGGTGGCATCCCTTCGTCTGAGAGGAGGTGCAGCTGGACAATCTTCATCTACTCAGCCTTTCTCTTACAAAGACGCAGTTCACTCTGAGAACCCCAAACCCCCGGAAGCCCTTAAATCTAAGGCCTTCTTGGTTGACAAGATTGAAAAAGTTCCCTCTGTGGAACTCATTCATGAAGAGTTGGCTTCCCAACTTCAAGATTTTTCAGAAAGAGCCATCATTTGCAGATTTAATGGATTATGGCCGCGATCGCAGGATCTCTATGCATGGATCCATGCAAACTGGACACATCACTGTAGGATCTTTTTTTGTTCGAAAGGTTATTTCATGGTTCTATTTGATAACTCTAAGCACTATGAAAAGGCCTTAGAAGAGGGCCCTTGGTTCATGGGAACTGCAGGGCTATTTCTGACTCCATGGTTCCCAGACTTTGATCCAGCCACTGCTGTCATTACCAAGACACCGGTATGGATTCGGCTTCCAAATTTACCTGCCCACCTATGGAGTACTCGAGTATTCAGAGTAATAGGAAATACCTTGGGCAGCTTCATCCAGGGAGATTTATGGCGGGAAGCCAAATGTCTCTACTCATATGCAAGAATATGTGTGGAGTTAGATCTGAGTAAAGGTCTTCCAGAATAAATCAATCTCAAGATAAACGACTTTGTCTAGACCCAGACACTGGACTACGAGAATACAGCTTTTCGATGCCGCCATTGCCACCAATCTGGGCATTTGCAGAATACATGCCCATCTCGCCTGGCAAAGCAGAACAAGGCCAATGTCTCCAAGCCCAAATCCAAGCGATGGGCTCCATGCTCTCCTCCTCCAGTCGCTGACTCTGATTCCTCCAGCTCTGAAGATGAAGATAGCGATGAAGAATTGAATCAGGCCCCTCATTTCGTGGCCCCTTCCACTGATGGACTGGCGCCTTCCTCCGACTCAGCCATTGCTCAGAAACGTGCTCATTTGTCCTCTTCCTCGGATTCTGAAAAGGAGGGCTCCCCTGTGGAGGATCCCAATCTTCAAGTTGTAATCACTCATCCACCCCAAAATGGATGGGTTGAAGTTAAAAAAAGGAAAGGGAAAAAGCTTCGTGCTGATGCCTCTGCCCTTTCAGGGTAGCTTTCAACGCATCTTTTGTAGCCAGTGCTTTGTTGTAGCTCCTTGCTTGCTTAACTCCTTCTCCGGAACCGAGGTTGATAGTTCTATCATTTCCGGTTGCCGATATCCTGCTTCTCTGGAATGTAACCTATTGTACAATATTTTTGCTTAATAGAATTAGTCTTTATCGACAAAAAAAAACAACAAGCTCTTTGATTAATTTTGATTTTGCTTGTACACAAGAAAAATTGTAGGTATATTGATCATAACATCGCAGCTGTAGGTGAACTGAAAATAGGAAGAGGCTTTTGAACTATCCAGGTTTACAAAAGAATCCACAAAACACATCATCATTTTATTTTTAAACAGAAAATTTGATTTAAAATAATGTGGTTAAATGAGAATGGACACTGTGCTCATCTTCTCCATAATTGTAATTTCGCTGAAACGTTAAGCTTGATTTTCAATTTTGTCATTGATTTATTTGTAATCTCCTTTGAAGAGATTTCCATGAATGCAGGCTCACTATTGGAGATAACTCGTTTTCCTGCTCCAAACTTAGCTTTGTGAAATATAAATTTGCAATATTGAATATGAATGGAATGTAATATTGCTTTAACAATTCAACTTTATAGGAATGATATCTAACTGCTTTGGAATTCCACACAGTCCTATTATTCTGGTTTAGAATTTGCTCTATTTTTCAAAATGGCATTTGTTGCACCATTAAGATAATATAGAACCAAAATTCCACCATGAAGAGCAATGGATGCATAGTAAAGTGGGTATTGTGCAATTAGGCAAATAATTCCATCCTTCTCTAACCTTATAAGAAGTTGCATCATCATATGAACCCCAGAACTTGTACCATCTGTCAAAAAAAAGAAAGGTCCTCTGAATTGGATGGAAAACCATCACGTTCGGGAATACCAACAACAATTGCATCACATAATGCCTTGATACCCTGACTGTGACTGTAAGCTCCAGTAGCTCTTCCTGGAATGCCATCTAGGATTTGTTTCCATTTCAACCATATTTTCTCTTACATCAGCAAGTCTATGGTGATTAATAAACCAAGATTTACATAATAATGCAGAAGCATCTTGGACTGGGGTCATGTCTTGAAATGAGACTAGCGCTATCCAAAATTTCTAAAGGAGCAACTCCAAAGCTTTGAAGGTATTTCGATATTTTTTCTCTGCATCAATATCTTCGGGAATGGGTGCAGTGCCAATGTAACATTTCCTTGAACTTTGTGATCATTCTGCACCAACTCACAATATAAGCACGGTTACCATTTCTCCCACAATAAAAAGTATATAAAAATGTGATGTTGTTAGATAAAATCTAGTGTTTTCTATGTGAAGTAATCAACTTGGATTGTACAAGATTGAACCTCATTTGCTCAGTCGTATGCTCCCTGCATGAAAAGAAACCCTGGAAACTATAAACTGTGTGCGGAGGGGGTGTATAGTTGTAAGTGGTTCTGCACTGGAAGGGTCCGCTCTTCACCTAGAGTTGCCACGTATGAAAGGTGGTTTGCAGAAAACTGACAATTGCGTGCTCCCCTTGCATTGAACATGGACTGGGATATTGGTTTCGCAGTTAAACCCAAACCATCGATATCAAGAGCCAATATCCACCTTGGAAAATGGTAACAAGTTTATAGACCAAAACAATGAACCTGTCCAACTAAAAGCGGTAGTAAGGAACAAAGGAATCCGCCTTCAATTAACTGAAGCTTACGATTACCCTTTTTCAATGAGACATTAACAAAAGGAACAATGATATTTGGTTAAATTCCACTACCTGATCCACCAGTTTATTGTTTTTTCTATCTGTCAAATGATATGCAACTAATGCGTTGGCATGTAACCCTAACATATGAACCATTTTCCTTCATCCCATAAAACTGATTGGCACTCAGTGCATCCATTGTACACTTGGTGAGTTGGTGATGTCTTAGCTCAGGACAAAACACTTAGTACATACCCTTTGGTGCCTAGCTTTCGATATTGGATTTTATTGTTTTATAGCTATGGGATATATGCCACATCGATTGGGTGAGTTTAGATACAATTGTTTATATTAACTGAAACTGAAGACATTGTTTTACGTTTAGTGCAATTGTTTTGACCATTGTGGGCTCCTCCCCTTGTTGGCACTCGGTATTTTTCAGTGTCAACCCAATATTTTTTAATTTTTCATAAAATTTTTTATAATAAATGTATTATAAGTATCAATCACTTCTAAGTTCATACTCCTAGGCGGTCTGAGTTTTATATTGTAATTTTTCCAATACTTTTTAAATTCAATAATAATTTATATTATAAATAAATTATTATAAGCTTCCATTCACTTCTAAGTATCATATTCCTATGACGTTTGAGTTTTATACTGTAAATATTTTTCAAATTTTTCGCTACATACAAGGTGGTTTGTCACTTAATGCAGTCTTCACTTGGTTGCAGTGGAAGTATGACTACACTTAACACTGCACAATTTCAGTTTAGTAAAATAGAAATGTGTGCAGTAGACCAATGTCAATTTACAATATATGAATTTTAGTTTCAACAATTTGGTTTACAATATGGTGTTGAGAATGGGATGATATTGAATATTTCAATTCAAACATAGTAAGTATTATTTGGAGTTGAACAATTTCAGTTACAAAGTGTGGATTCCTTTCGTTTGCGTGGAATAAGTTGCAAGAGATTGAATGAAGAAAATTTTATTGTTGTGGATTGATGACTCCATAGCCTAATGAGTTAGCCACTACTAATTTTGTTTTGCAGTTGCAATATGTGGTTGTTGGAGTGAATTTTAAGATGAAACAAAGCACATTTCAATTTTCAAGTTGCAGATTGTTGGTTACACATTTTAAATTGCATCTTACATGTAAAAAATAGAAATGAATTGAATTTGTATGACACCATTAACCCAACAGAAAATCACATGGTCTACAAGGTCTCTACATCCCTCAAGGGGAAGCAGTCTCGAGTTGGAGCCAATGTTGTAGCATTTTTTTATCCAAAGGAAATGTTACAATTTTTTTTGAAAGTTTCTAGTGTACTTTCTCACTAAACTCTCGAGCATATGCAAATTTGGCGAGGAAAATGGTTGTTATAGACGTGGACGGGTTAATTTTAATAATAGTTTTAATTATAAGATCAATTTAATTTTAGTAGAAATTATCATATTTTTTTATTAAAATATTCATCTATAAATATAACATTATTATTAAACAACTTATCAATATTGGTAAATCGCCCAATCCAAGTTCTAAATCCATTTTTCAACGCGGAGGGTCCATCCATCTACTCAGCTACAAAATATTCAAGCCACGGAAAGCACTCAACAATACCAAGAGACAACCATGAGGAGGACCCCACAATGTCACAAACAAGTTGCACTATGTTTGAAAGAACCGATGAAGCGTTGTGCTATAAAACAATTTGTACGGTGAACTCCCCAAATCGTAGTTGTGGTAGCGTCTAACAGCGAAAAAAGTAATCTCTAAATATCTATAGCTAAGCACTAGAGGGCATGTACCAAGTGTTTTGTCAAGAGCTAAGACATCACCAAGTGTACAATGGATGCACAAAGTGTCAATTTGTTTTATGGGATGAAGACATATTGTTCATATGTTAAGGTTACATGCTAAGGCATTAGTTGCATATCATTTCACAAATAGAAAAGACACTAAAACAATGGATCACGTAGCAACATTTAACTAAATTTCATTGTTACTTTAATTATTGT